>CAUYRH010034307.1:0-23011 GCA_963574655.1 Perodicticus potto
ACCCTTCAAATATGCACCTCAAGTGTGATCTCACCCTTTGTCCTCTTTTTTAAAATAACAGCCTTCCTAACAGGAATAGGTGATATCTCATTGTGATTTCAATTCTATTTCCCTCAGGGATGTTAAGCACCTTTTCGAAAATCCATTGGCCATTTGTATGTCTTCTTTGGGGAAATGCCTATTCAAATCCTTTGCACAATTCTAAATCAAGCTATTTGGTTTTTTGCTATTGAGTTGTAGGAGTTTCTTATGTGTTTTAATATTATCCCTTTATCAGATATTTGTTTTGAAGATATTGTCTCACATTTCACAAGTTGCTCTTTCAAATTTTGATGTTTCAATTGCTATGGGAAAGCTTTTGAATTTGACGTAGTCCCACTTGTCCGTTTTTCACTGCTTATACTTTTTGGTGTCACATCCAAGAAATTATTGCCTAGACCAACGTCATAAAGTTTTCCCCTTGTTTTCATCTAGGAGCTTTATAAATTTAGGAGGTAACAAATGTTGCAAAGGATATGAAGAAATTGGAAACTTCAGATATCTTTTGTAGGAATGGAAAATGGTAAGACACTTCTTCCAAAAATTAAAAATAGACCTACTATATGATCCACCAAACCCACTTCTAGGTATGTATCTATAAGAATTAAACTCAAGATCTTGAAGAGACACTACAACTTCCATGTTCATTCCATCCTTATTCCCAATAGTCAATATAAGGAAACAAACTAAATGTTTATTAACAGATGAACAAATAAATATGTAGCATATTCATGCAATGGGATATTATTCAGCTTTTAAAAAGAAGGAAATCCTATGCGACAACATGGATAAAATTTAAGGACATTATGTTAAGTTAAATTAACAGCCACAGATGGACAAATAATGCACTATTATTCCTTTTATATAAGGTATCTGTACTAGTCAAACTCACAGAAAGAAAGAATGGTGGTTGCTCATGCTTGGATAAAAGGGGACCTGAGGAGTGACTGTTCAAGTACAAAGTTTCAGTGATAGCTGATGAATAAATTTTAGAGATCTGCTGTATACAGTGTACTCAAAGTTAACAATATTGTACTATGCACTTAAACATTTGTTAAGAGCGTATATTTCGTGTTAAATGTTCTTATCACATCAAAAAAAAAACTGTTATGCTTCCATTCTTAGTAAGGAAGTGGCTGATTTTCAAAAGGAATTTGCTTTAAAAAGATTCTGAAAATGTATATTGAGAAATATTTTCATCATTATGTACTTGTGTTGCTATAAATGATGTATATAACTTACACAACCTTTCCCATCTGCACACTTAAAAAATACGGGAACACAATCATTTAACTCAGCTAAAAATCCTCCAAATGAAGTAATTCAGTACTTACTGACTGACATTTGATGAGTTTAAAAGACTGATGGCTGTAGGGAAGATGGATGTCGGTATTGAGATTTGGGGGTGGAGGTTGAGGGGAATGAAACAAGAACCCTCAAAAAGATCTCAGAAAAGAAGTATGCCCTTCTGGCTCATGATTAGGATCTGAAGTCACTTTACATGGCCAAAACATTTCCTGTCACTGGGCCATCTATTCTGAATCTCTCAGTTTTTCCTCAGAAATATATTTGGCAAGATAGAAATGAAACTGTGGGCTGAAAATCAGCCATGGAATGTCCAGAACTGAATTTATTCTGAGAATTGCTCACTTTTGAAATCCATCTGTGTAGGTTTTGAAGCGAGCTGCCTGGAAACTGGGAGTCAAGCAGATGCTCCCCAGACGTCCTTCTCTGCCCTGAGAAGCCTCTTCTGCCTCCATCTGGGAAGGGAGCAACCTGAACATGTCTGAAAACCTTTAAAACCAGTGCAGAATGTGCATTGCTTGTAAAAACTAGTGCCCTTCATTTGCACATAAATTAGTACTTCTTTCACTGTGGCTCTTATTGAAAACAATCACAGGGGGCTAAGTCAAAAAGTGCATTCTTAGGTCCCACCTTCAGAGAGGATGGGAGTCTGCATTCTTATCTCTGTCGCAGGTATAACATAGGCAGAAGTTTCTGGCAGAGCCCCCTGCCATATTGCATTCTAAGGGGTTAACTGGATTCACATGGAACTGCTGTCATACTAAGCACTGACCTGCCTCACATATTTGAGAAGTGAAACTACCCCAACCTGAGATGATGGCCTTTCACATTCCAGATATCCAAGTCTTCCTTCTCTCTGAGTTATGTGGCATCACTCTGTTGTGTGCCTACTGTCATGTAGTCCTTGTAGTCACCACTTACTCGCGCTTCCGCTCACTCTCCAAGTTGCAGGAACGATTTTAAAGTCCGTGCCAGATGGTTCTTGGAGCCTGCTGTGTGGCTCACTGCTCACCAGGAGGCCTTCCGTCTTGTTGTTGGCTGTGGGATATTGAGGGCTCTGCCTCTACTTCACACCACATGCAGAGACAAAGACGACAGAAAATGAAAAACTCCATGTTAGATCTTGCTCTTTCCTCTCATCAGCAATTGAAGTGCTGTAAGACTGAACACAGTAAGTGGTAATAAATTGGGGGATCACTTGTTGCCACAATAGATTCTGTAGAGGCTACTGGAGTGTAGACTGCCTGGGTCTGACTCCTGCCCTAAGACTTACGCCAGACAAGTCACTTACCTTCTCTGTACCTCAGTTTCTTCAACTGCAAAATAGGAACAATAGTAGTGCTCATGGGGCAGAATTGGTGGGAGGATTAAGTGAGGCCATACAAGTAGGGTAGCACACAGTCCTGACCGCACTCAGTGACAGCTAAAGAAATGACACCCATCTACTATTTATTTGTTACACTTTTCATAGTTTAATTATTTACATTTATTATTTGGGGCATACTCAGTGACATCAGGAGTCAATAAGAATCAGCTCTCTTTCTTCTCCCAAACAGTGCTATTAGACTGCCTTGCAGGAGCAGAAAGCAGATATTCTACTATGAAGACTCCACTCAGAGGCGAGATCTTCCTCCTGACTCACATCTGTACTCCCTCCTCTGTTGGACAAGTATCTTGTCATCAGTGTAGACCTGAAAAAAAGGCAAACTTGAAAACTAAAAGGAATAAAGTCTGCTACTTTCATTCCCATTCCCACAGTTCTTACTGATGTCATATCATTACTGTGTTGAATTCTCATTTTGTACCCAGAACTTCACTTAATGCTTTATAAGACAGTTTCACTTAGTTTTTTACAAAAAACCTATGAAGTAGTTATAATTATTATTTCTACTTTATAGATAAGAAAGCTAAAGTTTGGAGAGATAAAGTAATTTATTTAGGCTCTCATAGATCCCAAATTCCTATTCATATTGCCAAGAGGGAATGCCTGGTTGGGTTTTTTTTACTTCTAAAATTAACCAGTGGTCATTCAGAAATTATATATTAAGTGTTTATTAGGTTCTAGGCACTTTTTCCCCCAGAAACAATAAAAATCTACCTTCATAGAACTTACATACTTTGGAGGAGATAGACAATAAACATGAAATATACAGGAATTACATAGAATGTTAAGAGGAGATGCCTTCATTTGATTTGAGGGAGTGCAGAGAGCTCTGGGTACCCCATTATCACCAAATAAGTCCAGGAATAAGACTAGAAATCAGCAAGAGATGGAAGTAAACAATGAGAAGAAGGTAAGTCAAGAGAGTGCAGTTTCCTGGAAGAAAGTAAATAAGAAAGAAGAAAATAGGAGGGGTGACCAACTGCATCAAATACTATTGATAGATTGTTAAAATTGGTCACTGGATTTAGTCACATAGAGGCCATTGGTAAACCCAAGAAGAGCAGTTTTGGTATAGCAAGTGAAAGCCAGTTTGAATTTCATTTAAAAGATTTGGCAGAGAGTAACTGGAAGTATAGGAGTATGATAGAAAAATGAATGCATTTGAGGAGTGTAGATGAAAAGGGAGGAAGACAAATGTGCCATGACAGAGAGGGAAAAGTGGGGTCAAGAAAGGATTTTTTTTAAGTGAGAGACACAATAACATGTTTGTTTACTGATAGGAATGATACAGTAGAGAGGGAAATTGATAATACAGAGAAAAGAGGAGATGGAGACAAGAGAGAATTTACTGGAATAATTTTCTTAAGTAGCAAAGTTGGGCTAGAATCCAATGCCCAAGTGGAGAGCTGGGGCTGTGATAAAATGCATATGTCATCTATGGTAACAAATGAAAAACCAGAATATGAGAGTACCTTTGCTGATCTCTGATAAGGAGGTGAAACTTCATAGAAATTCTAACCTAATGGCTTCGATTTTCTTGTTGACGTGAGAAACAGTCTTCAGCTAAGAAGGAAGATGGGGAAACAATATTCAAGTGTTCATTATTAGTTCTCAGGAGCAAATTCAAGATGGAAATAGATGTGCAAGAGATTGGGGAAACACCCATGAATAATATCAGCAAACAGCAGTGGGGAGAGCCTTTGAAAGCACAATACAGACCCACAAGCTGTGAAAGAAGAGAAAAAAGATTAGGAAGGAAAAGCTTTTAGACTGCAGTACAATTCTGAAAATGTCTCAGCCAGGCTAATTAAGCATCCCAAGCAAAGAGTCCCATTAAGAAGTCACATCAGACAGGAGAAGCCTGATCTATCATCCCCACCACTCACTGGCTGGGAGCAATGCAGGGGGGAGAATGGCCTTTGTATGAATCCATTGTGGGCCTAGATGCTGTCCATCACCCCTGCCCACCAGTATGGGCGATGAAGGCACATACTGCCCACCTTCATGACAGCAGTAAGATGTGAGGAGAGAGGAGGGGTGAAAAATGATCATCTGGAACAGAGGGCAAGTGAATGGGCAGGGAAATGTGGTGTGTTTCTCAGTTAGAATTCAGGGCCTCTTGATAGGTTAACGTTCCTGACCCAGTGGCTGTGTTTTTGCCCAGGTTCATGCAGATGCTGAGATTCAAGAGCAGAGCAGACAGAAAATTGGTTTTAGTCAAGGTTGAAGTTTTGATCAGTGAATATAATACAGCAAGAGTGAGGCACAAGATATTTGAGGTTGTGTGCATGGCAGTGAGTAATAACTCACTTGGAATGTAAATAAAGAAAAAATAAGGATGGGTAATAATAAACACTAGAAGGGTGAAAGAATTGGTGTACTGAAACTCATTCTGGGAACAATGAACAGATGGAGTTTGAGTACAAAGGGACTGACTGGGCTAGAAATGTAGGGTACCAGAAGAAGTGATCAGAGGATGAGATATGTAAAATCAGGGTCATGAAGGTTTGAAGTTGTTGAAAATTATAAAGCCGAAGACATAACTAAAGAAATGGGTATTAAAGTTGAGTGAAGTATAGTGTCATCAGCAGAGAGGAGTTCCAGAAATGAAAAAGGCAATGGGAGAAGGATTGTTTACATTTGTGTTTCAATCACCAAGAGTTAAGACAAAATAGTATTGAAGAGAGTAATAGTCAATAGCTAATATTATCCAGAAATGAATGATCCAAGGAATGTGAGATGAAAGGGAGTAGAAAGTATAATAGGATGAAATGAGGCTCAAAGTTTGAAGGGATTAGGTAGAGTGGAAGAACAGTCTGAAAATGGCACTAAGAAACAAGGGTGGACATCAAACCCACATCTAAATCCAGTGGTCCTAGAGTTTGGGGACATAAAAAAGCCATCACCAGTGGAAAAAGTTAGGGAAAGCAGGATCCTCCGAGGAGATACTTAGTTTTGGGTCAAACCAGGAATGTGAACAAAACTGCATCATTCAGGGTCTCATCAGAAGAGGAGAACGCAAGTGGAACTCATTTTACTCAAAGAACTGGTTACAAAAGCCCTGAAAGAGCTAAGAAGCCCAAAATAAGGCACACAAAAAAATTTAGAGATTAGCAGAAATAGAAGGTCACTATCTCTGATTTGGCTGGAGAACCCAGAGGAGGAAGAGATAATGCCAGAGCTCAGGGGGAAGTCTCAGGGGAGACTGCAAAGGAGGTCATCCAGAAGGAATTGGAACCGAAGAGAAGATATAGCCACTGCTGGAAGCTGGGGTGGAGAGGATGGGGAGAAATCCTCTGGCTTCTCCTTTCCTACCAGTTTAATACCCCACCAGTACGCCATCGTCTGTAATAGAGAGGAGCGGAGGAACAAGGAAAGGCCTGAAGCAGACAGGCAAATGATTGGCACAGGAATCCAACCAGCTGATGCTATAAAGATTTGGCTCTCCTGTTCCATGAGTTCCAGAAGGTTTGATGGAAAGATTTCAGGACTTGGGGAGGGACTTGGCATGGTATAAAATTGGGGACGTGTAGAATTGTAAGTGTAGAAAATGAAAAGTGACCAGGGGTTCTGGAGTTTCTTACAGCAACTGAAACAAATAGAAATTGAGAGAATAATGAGATTGTTCCCAGTAGGCTGAGGACAGACGGTGTGAGTGGTGGGTAGCTGGGTTTTACTATTTGCGGGCACTAATGTTAGAAGAGGCCATATACATAAATCAAGGAAAAAGAGGCTAGGGAAAGGAATAAAGATGGATAACAGGGAAAAAAAGTAAAAGATTTAAAAAGAAAAGAAAGCTAATAAAGTATGGGAGGAATCTTAATACACAAATTCTGGTATGAAAGAAATATAGCTTTATTTTTTTCAGAATCCAATCTCTCTTGAGTCCCTATTCCACTGGGATACTAGAAATGTAGTCTAATTTCCCCAAAGTTTTATTTTCATGTAAATTCTAAAATCTTACCTACTGCTAAGGTGCATAAGTGTGTGTGTGGTTGAGGTGCACGTGTGTAACAGGGGGATGTGTGTGTGCATTTGTGTGTGTGTGTATGAAAGAGAGAGAGAAAGAGAGAAAGACAAAGAGAGAGATGGTGCAGTTGAAGGTGCATTTGCATTTGAACCTCAGAGCATCTCTCACACTGCCATCTACTGTTCCATACATCATTACACTTTCTCCTCAGTGGCTGGTCCATCGGGTGCCTTGGTTTCCACCTCCACAGTCCCCTCAGGAACTTTGAATGCAAAGTGTCATCTTCTATTCCCACATGACAATGTGGTATGAGAAACTCCCTCAGGTTGTCCATAGTACCACCTGATTGGAATCATACCACAGAGCTATTTTCTCTCCTCTCACCTGTGAGAGTTCTGAAGGGAAGTAAGGCATAGTCCTTCTCTCCTCACAGATCTCATAAGCTATCTGGAACAATTGCCCAAGACTCAACTTGACGTGACTTTTCCTGCCTTTCCTCCTCCATTTCTTTTTTCTTCTTTTTACATATTTAATTTATTTATTTTTATCTTTAATTGTGGTAAAAAAAATACACATAACATAGAATTTAACATTTTACTCAATTGTAAATGTACACATATTAGTACATTCATGTTACTGTGCAACCAAGCTCCAGAAGTCTTTTCATCTTGCAAAACTGCAACTCTATACCCATTAAACTATAATTCCCCATTCTCTACTTTTATTTTTTTTTAAGTGTTGGGGAATCATTGAAGGTACAAAGAACTAGGTTACACTATTTGCATTTGTTAGGTAAAGTCCCTCTTATAATTATGTCCCACCACCTATAGGTGTGTCACACATCATGATCTCCCATCCCCTTTCGTCCTTCCTCTCTCAGTTCCCCCAACCCCCACCATGTACTAGCATCAGTTGTCCTCATATCAGAATTGAGTACATTGGTTTCTTCTTTCTCCATTCCTGTGATGCTACACTAAGAAGAATGTGTTCCACCTCCACCCAGGTTAATACAAAAGATGTAAAGTCACCATCTTTTTTAGTGACTGATAGTATTCCATGGTATACATACATCATAGCTTGTTAATCTGTTCCTGGATAGGTGGGCATTTAGGTTGTTTCCACAATGTGGCAATTGTAAATTGAGCTACAATAAACAATCTAGTGCAAATGTCTTTATGATAAAAGGAATTTTTTTCTTCTGGGTAGATGTCCAGTAATGGAATTGCAGGATCAAATGGGAGGTCTAGTTTGAGTTCTTTGAGGATTCTCCATACTTCCTTCTGAAAAGGTTGTATTAGTCTGCAGTTCCACCAGGAGTGTTCCCTTCCCCCCACATCCACATCCCCGCCAGCATCTGCAGCTTTGACACTTTGTGCTGTGGGCCCTTCTTATGGGTTAGGTGATATCTTGGGGTGGATTTCATTTCCACATTCTGATAGCCCAAGGAATCTTTGGGGGTGGGGGAATCCATTGGTCAGACTGTTTCCTTACTGTCCTCCCAGCCACCTCTGTCTAGATCTCTAAGCCCTAAGGGGAGGAAAAACACCCTAAGGCCTTTTCTTTCTCCTGTGGCAACAAATACCGGTTAGTTATTTGTATGGAGGCAAGGAGGAGACAAAGAGGATAAAGAAAGTACCTGAGGGGGGGAAACAACACTGGATAACATTTCAAGAATGTTACCTGCACAAAATGGAGTTGGGAAGGAGGCTCACAGGCCATATACATAAATCAAGGAAAAAGAGGCTAGGGAAAGGAATAAAGATGGATAACAGGGAAAAAAAGTAAAAGATTTAAAAAGAAACGAAAGCTAATAAAGTATGGGAGGAATCTTAATATACAAATTCTGATATGAAAGGAATATACCTTTCTATAGCACCACAGAGGAGACCAGAAAGGCTGAGAGTAAAGAAACATTCTAAGATGGAGATTAGAATTCATACTAAATGGCTATATTTTCTTAGATGTTTCCTTTTGCATCTGATGAGCTTCTCAATTGGGAAAAAGATATGGTACTTTCTGGGAGTAAAATGAGGTAGAGTTGGAGAAATCTTATAAAAGAACAACCAACCCATAGCCCTGTGAACCATTGCCACAAGAATTTCTCACAATAGGCGAAATTAGCTTTAGAATTCCCTTTTACAGATGAGTGAACAGAAGCAATAAAAGATTTGGGATTTGTCCAAAGTGGCACAAATCAGTGGGGGTGCTGTAAAGGCTTGAGGTGAGTAGAAAAGTTTATTTGCAAAAACTCCTGGATCACCACTTCTCTTATAACTAAGTTTAAAATATAACTTGTTTTCAAGTGCATAAGACACTTTAATCAATGATTTTTAAAAACATTGTGTCATTGACAGTAGCTGTTATCTGCTTGAGAAAATGAAACCAGGACATGACTCAGCATGGGAAAGTAGGAAGTAATTTTGTGGGAACACATTTTCTATGGTAACCATAGAAGACTCCAATTTTATTAGGGCTTTGGTTTGCTAATTAGCAAAACTTCAACAGAACCATCTCTGTCTCCATCATGTAACTCCTAAGAGCAATCCACCTGCTCCAACCCCTCAAGCAAGAAGGCATGGGTAGATACTGGTGCTGGGATTTCCCAGAGGTCAAGCTGGGTGGGTGGAGTATCTTACTCAAACAGCCTGAAGCAGAATGAGCCAAGACTGTGTGATTAGTCAGTCTTCGGAGAATACCAAAAATCAGACACAGGAAACAGAGTTCAGTGGTCAAGTTTAGAGCAGATAGGAAACTGGAGGCAAGGTCTGAAAGTCAGAAGCTGGCAGAAGCAACACAGAACTAAAAATGAGGTAATTGGTATTACCAAAGAAATGATTATACTTTAAAGACCATCACCAATGTAAAGATTTCTTTTTTTTTACCATTTATTTTTATTAAGTCATATACACATAGATCATGAATACATTTATGCATATGTGGGGTACGATGTGTTGTTTTTTTATACAATCTGACGTGCTTACATCAAACCAATGAACATAGCTTTGGCCTCATTTACTTGATTATTGTGTTAAGACATTTATGTCCTACACTTGACAGATTTGACTTGTACCCTTGCAATATGCTCCATAGGTGTGGTCCCATTGTTTATCCTCTCTCTTTCAAACCTTCCCCCTCCCCTCCCTTCCCACTCCATTTCTCTCCTTCATCCTGGACTATAGTTGTGCTAGATTCCTTTTTTAAGTGTTTCATTTTTTAATAAAAATGGGTTACACCAGGCATATGATTTGAATCTAATTTTTTCTTTAATATTTTATAAATGTTTTATTTTCTTTTATTTCTCAACCTACGACAGTTTGTTTTTGGATATGACTGCTTTTTTTCCTGCCCTGACAAAGGAAACCAGTGGCATAATCATCTCTAGATCTAAAGGCCACCTCCAGTGCTGGCTCACTTTTACCTTTCTGGGCCACTCCTTTCACCATCAAACATTCCTCCTTTGACTTCCTCAACATTCCTCTCTCCTGGTTTACTTCCATTTCTGGCTTCTCCTTTCAATCTCCTTCACAATCATTTTCTTCTGATAATCCTTCAATATGGAAGAAAGACCCCTAGAAATACTGCTTCTTCTATTTTGAATACTCTTCTTGAACATTCTATTTTACCCAACACCTCAGCATTTTGATGTGTTAATTCAAATCTTTGGCCCTGTCCTCTCTTCTGACTTCTAGACTCTTAGCTATGATTCAACCCCGATTCCCCACTGACTTATTAAACTCAATATGCCCATAGCAGCAGAACTTATAATCTCTTCTTCCTTCTCAAATATGAGGATGTGAGGATGTCTACCTTTAAGCCTGAAGACAGAAATCTTCACAGTGCCATCTTGCGTCTTCACCTCGGTAACATCAATAACCACAGACATGACATTTTTCGAACTCAAATGCTATGTTAAAAGCTTTACAGACATTATCTCATTTAATCTTCATAACATATCTATGAAGTAAGTACTATCAACACTTTTACTTCACAACAGGGAGACTGAAACTTGGGAAAGTGAAGAAACTTGCTCAGGGACACCCAGCCAGTGAGTGGCAGAACTGAAAGTCAGATACGCCGTTTATCTTCACAGTCCAGAGCTCACGCTCCCAACTCCACACACTCTCATGAAAAGGCTCAAGAAGTCTAAGATTTTGAAAAATGAATAGTTACAGAAAAAGTATGAGAAAACAAAATAAAATTCAAAATACAAAAATGGACTAAGATACTAAGCACATATTGTTCAAGTGTACCACCTGAATGAATCTGGCCAGCTCAGCCATGGTCCTTCATTTTCACCATAATCCTGTCTCTGTTGAGTGATAGACCACATCAAGCAGACCTTCAGCTGAAGAGATATCTGGCTTGCAGATCCTGTGGAATCCTCAACTTCTTCCAAATTCTGCTTATTAAAATTAACCTCTGCTCTCTAAGCTAGGGGCTCCAACTGTGTAAAAGGAGAAACAGCCTCAAACCAGCCCCTTTCACTGTAAAAGTCACTTGATGATCTAAGTAGTCACATGAGCCAGTCCTCCCTTGGTCCCAACAACACACTGTGAAACCCATCACAACTCTGGGCTAAAGAAAAACCAGGTGTGCATCTTGGGAAAATAACAAATGCTGAGTCCTTCAGCTAGAGATCAGAGGGCTGCTGATGGACAGCTAAAAATAGTAACTCTGGGGCAGGTGTAAGAACTCTGAATCTTGATAATAAAAGACAACAATTTAACCCACACGAGTGTTTGGCTCACGCTCCTGGTTCCAGCACCCCCATTGCACTTGTGTTCTGAATAGTTATCTGAGCCCAGCCCTGCAATAAGGAAAACACTTCCCTGACATAAAACTGACCTTCAGACCTCTCTGAAACTGCTTTCTCCTTCTTCTCTCACTAAATGATTCAACCTGTAGGAGTCCTAACAGTTCCACAACACATTCTTACACATGCTATTTGGTACTGAATGATATGTTTGACCAAGTGATTCCTGAGGCTGGTGAGATTCCCCTATAGTAAAGATGAACATTGCCTATCTACCTAACTTAGCCTATTAGCATGGCAGGTCTAGTAACTCCAAGGCCCAGATTTCATCAATCCTTGGAACTAGTCTATCTCTGTCAGGTCCTAACCAACTCTCATCTCATTACTGCTCCCATCCCCACGGCCTAAAAGGAAACTTTTTAATGATTGTTTCAGTTCTTAAGCCACTCTCCCACCACTGGACTTTCCTGGAATATCATCTGGTTCTCAAGTCATTTGCAAGGCAAGGATCCAATAGCATTTATCCAACCATTTATTTCATACCTACTACTATGCCAACCACTGTGCTTTGAGATTGTTTGAATGAGAAACAATCCCTCCCTTAAGGGAAATACCATTCCCTTTAAATTCATTTCCCTGGAAAATGAATAAGCAAACAAATTATACAAGGAAGTGAACCAAATGTTCAGTGAATTCTAAGAATGGACCCTCAGTGCAGAGGTCCTGTGGGCGCTATACCATTCAGGTTCCTAAGTCAGGAGAATGAATCTTGTTTATTATTCTGTCCCAACCCCTAGCAGATACCTCAGTACACAGATCCAGTGCCCAATAAATAGTTGTTAAATAAAACATTACACCAACTGAGCAGCACCTGTGGCTCAAAGAGTAGAGTCCTGGCCCCAAATACCAGGGTTGGCAGGTCCAAGCTGGACCCCGGCCAAAACTGCAACAACAAAAAACTTGCACCCACTAATAAACTCCATGAAATCTGTGTTATATTAGTTCAGGTGTCACAGAGCCAGACTGGGTAAATAAGAATATTCTTAAATCATATCCCAGCAGTGTAGTTCATAAGAAAGCATTCCAGTGTTGGTCAGGCCATGAAGTCAGTGAAACATGCCATCCCTCATGGCAGTCCCATCTGCACACAAAGCTTATCACTATGAAAGATGTCTTATATAACCCCAATTTCAACTAGGCACATAAGCCTTCTTGCAGTTTTTCTGTAGCCTGTTTGAAAACTTGCAAATACAGAAGACTCACTCTCTATGAGCCTTAGTTCAGCTCAGAAAAATTTGGAATTCCTTCTTTTCAATAAGACAAAATCTGTCTTCCTGAAATCTCCATCCCTAGGTTTGGCCCACAGAAAACAAATGCGATACTTCTTCCTAAGTATAACTCCTCAGATACGTGGAGACTGAAGCTCACTAAACTTTTTCTTCAGATGCCTAAAATTGTCCTCAGTGTCACCAATTGTCCTTCATTTTCTGAGTCCTCTCACCATCCTAGCTGGTCTCCATGAAACACACTCTTAGTTGCTTGTATCTTTTTAAGTTGAGTTTAGTATTCTCAATAGAAGAACAGAACATACTATTCCAAGTACCACCAGGTCAACATAAAGAAAACAATTACTATCACCGTTTCTACTCCAGATATCATATTAAATTTTTCATCCCAAACATAGCTAATTTATGTTGTGTTTACTGTCAAACAAATTTTTCACATAAGGTATTGCCAAGTTGCATTCTCTCTACGTGGGGGTCTTGTGTAGTTGATTTTTGAATACAAAGGCAGGGTTTTCCATTTTCCCCTATGAAATTTTATCTTGGTAGATTCAGCTTATAATTCTAGCAGTTCTCTTCAAGATCCTAACTCTGTCATTCAACAACTCTGATATTTCTCCAAATTTAAATTTATCCATGTGTTCATTGGAAATGTAACTTCTGGAAGGTTCACTAGATGCTAGGCACTATTCCAAGCACTGGTGATTCAACAGTGAACAAGACAGACAAGCCCCTACTTATGAAGAATTCACGTGCAAAAGTGGTGAAAGCCTGGGTAGCAGAAGGGCTGGGAAAGAGGGTTTGCAGGTGGTGGGGATAAAGAATGCCTCTGTTTGCCTCCTCCAAATGCCATACTGAGATGAGCATACCTTCTATATGTTAGACATCTAAGTTGACAGAAACTCTCTGATATGTTCTCTTGATCAATAATACTTCTCAGTGATCAACAGAATGCACTCAGAGGACCTGGCATAAGTCCTCTGTTGTATTTTTTATTTGTTTGTTTTCATCCAAGTAATTACTCAGATGCCCTAAGATGAGCTTTCAAAATCCCCTTGGGAATATAACTGCTTTGATCTATTTCACCAGTCTAAGTTACAAACACATTCACATCTTAGTTCGTTCCTTAAGTCCCAACTATTTTTCCTATAGGAACTGCATACAAGGGAATAAAGAATGATATAAATTGATATAAATCCAAAAGGGTCTCTGGATATCAGACTCTTCTGTCTATTGGGGTAGTATTCTGCACATAAGTGTAAACATTTCATCCAAGTAATTTGCTGTCTATCTCCACCTCCATATTTAAAAGAAGCTAGAGTGTTAGTTTTTTAAAGTATACTATTTCTATTAGAAGTTAGAAGAGGTGGGTCACTTCTTCACAAAATACTATTCTGAAAACAAAAAAATTACAAAAATTTTCCTAGGCACTCCTAGGAATAGGTTTTAAAAGCCCTAGCTTATGTGTATAATGCAGATGAAGATGACAGAGATAAAGGTCCTGGAAATCTGATCCATTCTTCCACAGAAGGGAAGAAATGCTCTTCCCCTTTTTCTTTTCTTCTATTTTCTTTTCTTTTGAAACTTTACCTTCCAAACAGAGAAGCTAAGACTGAGAGGTGAGACACTGCACTAAACTAAACTATGGAAACGGGATTATAAGACATTGAGCTGGCCAAAAACATAAAAAATTGGATTATGAGACATCAAGCCAGCCAAAAACATTTTTTCCCTGAAGCCTTCCAAACTAGTCCTGACACCTCACCTCAGGCATTGATAACCTACCCTACAGCCAAAGAGCTACAGGCATCCTGCTGGGGAATTTCAATGCCACACCAGCCATTGACTTTCCCTCAGAAAAATAATCTCCCCACCTTCCCCCCACTTCCATCTTGCCAGCCAGTCCTGCAGGTGCCTAGGGGTTGGCATCCACCAGGCCATTCCTCTTGATACAGTCAACCTTCCACTGACAGTCCCAACTCCAAGATTCCCCTTCCTGCCCACTCCAGGCAACACCACATCCTCAGGCTTCTCTGATTTTAGTTAATAAATTCTGGAAGGAAAAAAAATGAGACCCAGTTTATTTATACCTTAGAAAGGACTTTGTTAACCAAAATACATTTCTCAGAAATGGACTCTGACTTATTTGGCTTCAAATCATTCCATGTTGATTTTGTTCCATCTAGTCACCAAGAGTGAAAAATACAGGACACCCACATTACTCAGTGAACACAGCTACATCCATGTTAACATAGCAAATGGCTTGTACGAACAGCACAGAACTCAAATAACACAATGAGCCATCACTTAGGAGGACATGAGGTCCGGTCCAATCTTCACACCCTAATGGGAAATGCAAGGGCTTCTGGTGCATGTATAAAAATGATGATGATAGTATAGTAATAACAGCATCTAATATATACATTCTTACAATGTACTTTACATAGATGATTCTGTACATTCTGTACATTCATGTACATTCTGTACATGCGACAATCCTCATAATTAACACAATCTCATAAAGTAGGGAATTTCTGTTTTAACTAGTCCTTCAAGAGATTAAGATCTTCCTCTAGTGTTGTACTCTTAGAACTGGAAGGTGGGACTTTGGGGCCAAAAAGACTCTTCATTAGAGTGATCTAATCCTTTCCCTCACATGCCACATCCACAGGCAGCTGCCTTTCCATTCCTGCAGCAGACAGGGCCCATCACATCCCACAGATGTGACCAAATGATTTCACAGTGTTTTCAGCAACTGCATGAAGAGGCATATGACTAAAACAGCCTGTTATCCTCATTTCTCAACAACTGCCACCCCACAATATTTCATTTACAGAAATTTCCACTAGAACACATTTCCTTTGGTTTAAACTTTTCTACAAGAGATGCTATTTCAAATGCATTGGTATCATAATGTTTTTTAGAATCTTTTACAGGCACAAGTAAGTATTAATACAGAGATCATGTTGTCTGGTAATAAAGGCCAAGGCAGGGCATGAGAATTTAGTCTCCAGATTACCAAGGACAGGATAATCCTGAGCATATATCCACAAGTAAAATACTCCATGGGACACTCCCTTATAAAACTCTTTCCTGGGTATTGCTGGGTCTCAAGAAAGGCCAGCCTGAGATGTTTTATTACTGTATATGCTTCTACATATGAATTTGTGTTACCAATAATACCCTAACAATGCATTGAGATTGCTGTTTATTGCCCAATAAGAAGGTGTTCATGTAGAAGTAGAGGATTAGTGTTTCCATGAGAGAGACATTTCAAGAAGAAAAAAAAAAGCAAAGGAATAAAAAAAGACAGAGGTGGGGAACCATTTCAGTAAAAGATATTTGTTTTGAGTCACATTTCTTCCAGAACCTGGTCACTGTCTAAAGGTTGAATTTTGAAAGGCTTTGTTGCACAGTGAGCTTAAGAGATTTTTAGAGATATCTGAAAGCAAAGGCTTGGCCAAGCACAGGCTCCTATTTTTGCTCCAACTTCACATTGGCAATGAAAGGTAGCTGTGTGCAAGGTAAAACATTAAGCAGTATCTTCATGTCTGGATATTCCCTTAGCCTTTGATGACTGCCAAATCATTGAAGACAAGAATTTAATCCAACTTTCTGAAGTCTCACACATTGCATGACACTCAGAGAAGGGATGATTATTGATAATTTTATTATGAGTCAAAAACTTTGACAACAAAAATTAGCCACTTTTACTTAAAAGAAACAAAAATAAAAGTGTAAAATTGAACTTCATGATAAATACACATTAAAGCAATATGTATACTTTACATCAAAATCCACATACAAAGTTGATTATGTGACAGTAAAGGAACTAGCAGAACAGAGAATTTGCTGTCACACAGATTTTTAAATGTTTTCAATCTGAAATGAAAAACACAAAATTGAGTTGCTTTAAAGGGAATTTAGGAAAATTAAGTATGTCTATTTACCTCAAGTCTTTGACAATGTAAAGACCATAACCTACTTTAGCTACCAAATGCTTTAAAAAAGTTCTGTGCCTTTCATTCCCAAAATGTTACTGGGTGGCTATTTTTATAAATGTTGGGGAGAGAAGATGAAAGAAAGGGGAAGTGAAAACAACAGGCTGGCTAAGACATTTCCCACCATACTGACAGGAACTGCCAGAGGATGTTCTCAGGCACTGCTTTGTGAAAATGTCCCACTAAATTAAATGGTTCTTTCTTTTGTGACTAATTTTTTATAGTCTATGCAATTACTTCGTTCCCAACACATAACAGGAGAACTCAGTTTTAACCCAGAATTTAACCTGGACACTCCACTGTCCCCTCACACCACTCAAGCCAAAGGACTGGACACTCTGCTTCCTAGTTGGGTCTGGTGTTTGCCTCATTCCAACTGCACCAACACAGAAAGCAGGATGCCCACATGTTGACACAAATAACCATGTTACAGACAGAGAACACAAGACAGGCACACATACTGGCAAGCATCCACATTATTTTCTTAACAAGGTTACCAGGGAGAAGGCAAGACAGCTGACTGGAGCCAGCTTTTCACTGAGGCTCCCATCCAGAAGGAGAGTTAAAAGAAAAAAGTTAATCAAGTAAGCTGATGGTTTGGAGCTGAGCCAAGAAAGAAGGTTAAAGAATGCACATTAACCCTACTGAGGCGAGCTGTGAACCCAAGGAAACAAACAATAGGTCTATGCTGATTCTGTGACACGGGGGTAAAGAAAAGACTGTGGACCAACACAGAGAGGGAGAAGCAGTGCCTCATGGCACAGAGCAGCAGCAGCAGCAGGAACAATAGGGCTCACAACCCTGGGGATATTTTGGAGAGACATTCCCTGCCTCTCTTGGCAACTGGTGGCAAACACTGGAGGAACAGATCTGGTACAGAAATGCAGGCCCCCTCAGACTTCAATCCAGAGTTACTAATTCAGTAGGATTGGACAGAGAACAGCTGAAAATAAGACAGAGCCACTTAGCCCCACCAAACCAAGCAGATCCCCAGTGTGTCAGGCCATAGCACAGTACAGGTACTTTGCAAAGCTCTAGGGGAAAAGGTACAGACAACAGTCCCAGCTCTTGGGCAAAGGGCTGGTTAATCCGTACTCCAGGAGACACCAACCCAACTTCACCATATCTGCTCATCTAGCCAATGGTGTAAAATAATCATGGGGCAGAATCAGCAGAAAAACTCTGGCAACATGAATAATCAGAGTACATCAACTCCCCCAAGGAATGACATGGCAGACACACCAGAAGACCCTATTTATAAACAAATGGCTGAGATGTCAGGAATTGAATTCAGAATTTGGCTGGCAAATAAGATTAATAGAATGGAGATAAAGTTGGAATTAGAAATTCAAGGAGCATTTCAAAAGTTGTCTCAAGAATTCAAGGAATTCAAAGACAAAATCACCAAACATGATTCCTGAGTAGGGGTAAGATGGCCGACTGGAAGCAGCTTCCAACAGAGGCTTCTGTCCAAAAGGAAAGATAACCTCCAGAAACTGCCCAATTGAGCCGAAGACTGGGAGCCTAGCTGAGAGAGAGAAGTGATAACTGCACATCACCTCTGCTGAGGTAAGCTGCGACTCCAAGAAACCAAGGTTCAGGCAGAAAAACTGAACTAAAGTTTTCTGCCATTCTCAACTGCCAGTACACGCTTCCCCCCTTACCTGATGTACCAGAAGTCTGACCCTGGCTGAAACTGAAGGAGGAGGGTTTAAGCAGCACCACCCTCCCTGTCTGCCAGACCAGGCAGCCCGCCAGGTAAGAGACTCGGGGCTCTGCCAAGCCCCTGCCAACCCCAAGGCCAGGGACTCTGCCTGGAAGTGCAGGGCTCCACTCTGTGCCCCACCAAGTCCGCCAACCACAGCGGCCAGGGACTCAGCCAGGACTCCCACATAGCTCTGATCTGTGCCCCACTGGACTTCATCCTGCTGCCTGCAGCAGAAAGGAACTCTGCTGGGACCCCCACACGGACCCAATTGGTGCCCCGCCAGGCCTCAGCCCGCCATCAGGTGTGGCCAGGAACTCCAACAGGCCTCCAGTGCAGCTCCGATCCATGCCCTGCCAGGCCTCGGCTCACTTCCAGCAGTGGCGAAGGACTCTGCAGGGCCTCCACCTGCCACCCACTGCCTGCCACAGCCAGGGTTTTGGTCAGGACACCCATGAGACTCTGATCATTACCCTGCCAGGACTTGTCCCCACACTCACAGCAGCCCAGGACTCTGCTGGGCCTTGGCTCACTGCCTGCTGTGCCCAGGGACTCCACAAGGACCTGGTGCACAGCTCTGATCTACGTTCTGCTGGACATCGGCTCACTGCCCGCAGTGGCCAGGGACTCCGCTGTGACCCCCACAAGGCACCAATCCATGCTCCGCCAGGCAACAGTCCACCGTCCACTGCAGCCACGGACTCTGCTGGGCCTCAACTGACCATCTGCTGTGGCCAGGGACTCTGCCAGGAACCCGCCAGACCTCTACCTGCCTGCCTGGGCCATGAATGCGGGGAGCTGCACAACTCGTGTCCCACCCTACCCTCTCTGCCTCTGCACCAGCACCACCCATCAGGCCAGGGACTCAGGAGGCCATGCAACCCATGCCCTTCCTCCAGAGCTCTCCTTCCAGCCAGAGACGGCTGGAGGCGCGGGCTCCCTTTGCAAATGCCACCGGGTGCTGGGCACTCCCAGAACAACATGCACCATCCCATGGACTGCTGCTTGATCCAGATGTGCCACACTCCGGAGCTGGTCCCATAGCCAGAACTCCCTGTCTGGGGCAGTGCCAGAGGAGCTACACAGGGTCACTCTGTACAAATATCCAGCAACAACAGAGTGATCCTGCTGGGGTCTGATCTGGGAGAGACACCTCCCAACTCAGAGGAAAGTCATAGGCAACAGTGAAAAATAATCATGAGGTGGAATCAACAGAAAAACTCTGGCAATATGAATAATCAGAGTAGATCAACTCCCCCAAGGAACAACAAGGCAGATACAACACAAGATCCCTTGCAAAAGCAAATGGCTGAGATGTCAGAAATCGAATTCAGAGTCTGGATAGCAAATAAGATCAGTGGAATAGAGGAAAAGATGGAATTAGAATTTCAAGCAGTAATCCAAAAGATGACCCAAAAGATGTCTCAAGTTGAACGAATTCAAAGACAAAAATGACCAAAGATTTTGACACATTGACACAAGAAGTTGCAGCCCTCAAAGATCTGAGAAATACAGTACAATATCTCAGTAACAGAATGGACCAAACAGAAGAAAGGAGTTCTGACATGGAAGACAAAGCTTTCAAAAGCTCCCAAACTTCCAAAGAGGAAGAGAAATGGAGGGTAAAAACAGATCACTCTCTCAGAGAGCACACGGATAATTCGAAGAAAACCAATATTCGCCTCATAGGGATCCCCGAAAGTGACGAAGTAGCTGCACAAGGTACAGAGTCTCTTCTTCATGAGATTATGAAAGAGAAGTTTCCAGACATGCCAAGAGATTCTGAAATTCAGATAGCAGACAGTTTCAGAACTCCAGCATGACCCAACCTGAATAAGGCATCCCCCAGGCACATCATAATCAATTTTATGAAAGTTAATATGAAGGAGAAAATTCTGAAAACAGCCAGATTTAAGAAAACCATAACCTACAAGGGGAAGAATATTAGAATAACTGCAGATCTCTCTGCTGAAATCTTTCAAGCTAGAAGAGGATGGTCATCAACTTTTAATCTCCTAAAACAAAATAACTTTCAACCCAGGATTGTGTATCCACCTAACTGAGGTTCATTTATGATGAAGAAATTAAATGCTATAATGACATCCGTAGGTTGAAGAAATTTGCCATCCCTAAACCAGCTCTTCAGGATATTCTGACCTATCTTCCATAATGACCAGTGCAATCCTCCACCACAAAAGTAAACTCACTCAGAATCTTTTGATCAAATTCCAACTTCCACAGTCGTGAAAGGATTAAAAATGGCCACCGGACTTTCGAAAGGTTTGTCAATATTCTCAATTAATGAGAATGTTTTAAATTGTCCTCTAAAGAGCCACAGGTTGGCTGACTGGATACAAAAACTCAGGCCAGATATCTGCTGCATACAAGAATCTCACCTTAGCTTAAAAGATAACCTTAGACTCAAGGTGAAGGGATGGTCATCTATATTCCATGCAAATGAAAGTAGAAAAAAGCAGGTGTTGCAATCCTATTCACAGATATAATAGGCTTTAAACAGATAAGGATGAACACTTCATATTTGTTAAAGGTAACACTGACTATGATGAGATTTCAATTATTAATATTTATGCACCCAACCAGAATGTGCCTCAATTTATAAGAGAAACTCTAATAGACATGAGCAACTTGATTTCCTCCAGTTCCATAGTAGTGGGAGATTTTAACACCCCTTTAGAAGTGTTGGATAGATCCTCCAATAAGAAGCTAAGCAAAGAAATTTTAGATTTAAACTTTACCATTCAACAGTTGGATTTAACACACATCTACAAAACATTTCATTCCAACAAAACTGAATACACATTCTTTTCAGCAGCCCATGGAACATACTCCAAAATCGACCACATCTTAGGTCACAAGACTAACCTCAGCAAATTTAAAAGATTAGAAATTATTCCTTTCATAATGGTTCATTCTCCAACCATCATGGAATAAATTTGAACTCAATAACAATAGGAATCTGCACACTCATACAAAATCATGGAAGCTAAATAACCTT
Source organism: Perodicticus potto (assembly GCA_963574655.1). Lineage (NCBI taxonomy): Eukaryota > Metazoa > Chordata > Mammalia > Primates > Lorisidae > Perodicticus > Perodicticus potto. The sequence goes on from CAUYRH010034307.1 coordinate 21,457, forward strand.
ATGCTGAAGGATAGATGGGTCATAGATGAGATTAAGAAGGAAATTGCCAAATTTTTGAACAAAATAACAATTAAGACATGAATTATAAGAACCTCTGGGATACTGCAAAGGCAGTCCTAACAGGGAAATTTATAGCACTGCAAGCCTCCTCAAGAAAACAGAAAGAGAGGAAGTTAACAATTTAATGGGACTTCTTAAGCAACTGGAGAAGGAAGAGCATTCCAACCCCAAACCCAGCAGAAGAAAAGAAATAACCAATTTAGAGCAGAATTAAATGAAATTGAAAACAAAAGAATTATACAACAGATCAATAAATCAAAAAGTTGGCTTTTCGAAAAGGTTAATAAAATAGATAAACCTTTGGCTAACCTAATCAGGAAAAAAAGAGTAAAATCTCCAATTTCATCAATCAGAAATGGTAAAGAGGAAATAACAACAGACTCCTCAGAAATTCAAGAAGTCCTTAACGAATATTACAAGAAACTTTACTATCAGAAATATGAAAATCTGAAGGAAAATGACCAATACTTGGAATTACGCCAACTACCAAGATGTAGCCATAACATAGTAGAAATGTTGAACAGGCCTACATCAAGTTCTGAAATAGCATCAACTATAAAAAAATCTCCCTAAAAAGAAAAGCCCAGGACCAGATGGCTTCACGTCAGAAACATACCAAACATTTAAAGAAGAACTTGCACCTATATTACTAAACCTCTTCCAAAATATAGAAAAAGAAGGAATACTACTCAAAACTTTCTATGAAGCAAACATCACCTTGATCCCTAAACCAGGAAGAGACCCAACAAGAAAAGAAAATCATAGAACAATATCACTAATGAATATTGATGCAAAAATATTCAACAAGATCCTAACAAGCAGAATCCAACAATACATCAAACAAATTATACACGATGACCAAGTGGGCTTTATCACAGGGTCTTAAGGCTGGTTCAATTTACGTAAATCTATAAATGTAATTCAGTACATAAAAAAATTAAAAAATAAAGACCATATGATTCTCTCAATTGATGCAGAAAAAGCTTTTGACAATATCCAGCATCCCTTCATGATCAGAACACTTAAAAAAATTGGTATAGAAGGGACATTTCTTAAACTGATACAGGAGGCCATCTACAGCAAACCCACAGCCAATATCGTATTGCATGGAGTTAAATGAAAACCATTTCCACTTAAATAAGGAACCAAGCAAGGTTGCGCATTGTCTCCATTGCTCTTCAACATTGTAATGGAAGTTTTAGGCATTGCGATCAGTGAAGAAAACATGATCAAGGGTATCCACATAGGGTCAAAAGAGATCAAACTTCCACTCTTCACAGATGATATGATTGTATATCTGGAAAACACCAGGGATTCTACTACAAAACTCTTAGAAGTGATTAAGGAATACAGCAATGTCTCAGGCAACAAAATCAACACCCATATATCTGTACCCTTTATATATACCCACAATAGCCAGGCTGAAAAAACAGTCAAGGACTCTATTCCTTTCACAGTAGTGCCAAAGAAGATGAAATATTTGGGAGTTTACCTA
>CAUYRH010034308.1:0-15640 GCA_963574655.1 Perodicticus potto
AAAAAAAAAAAAAAAAAATAGAAAAATTAGCCAGGCATTGTGGTGCGCACCTGCAGTCCCAGTTACTAAGGAGACTGGTCCAGGATTTTCTTTTTCTTTTCTTTTTTTTTTTTTTTTAAGACAGAGCCTCAAGCTGTCACCCTGGAGAGAGTGCCATGGCATCACAGCTCACAGCAACTTCCAATTCCTGGGCTCAAGCGAGTCTCCTGCCTCTGCCTCCCAAGTAGCTGGGACTACAGGCGCCCACCACAATGCCTGGCCATTTTTTGGTTGCAGCCATCATTGTTGTTTGGTGGGTCCAGGCTGGATTCGAACCCGCCAGCTCAGGTGTATGTGGCTGGCGCCTTAGCCCTTTGAGCCACAGGCGCTGAGCCGTTTTTTTTGTTTGTTTGTTTGTTTTTGTTTTTGTTTTTGTGAGACAGAGCCTCAAGCTCTTACCCTGGGTAGAGTGCTATGGCATTACCACTCACAGCAACCTCCAACTCTTGGGCTTAAGCTATTCTCTTGCCTCAGCCTCCCAAGTAGCTGGGACTACAGGCACCCACCACAACGCCCGGCCATTTTTGGGTTGCAGCCATCGTTGTTGTTTGGCGGGCCCAGGCTGGATTCGAACCTGCCAGCTCAGGTGTACATGGCGGATGCCTTAGCCATTTGAGCCACAGGCACCGAGCCTCTTCTAAGTCTTATTATGCATATACAACTATAGCAATGGGCTCACACCAGGCCTTTTTGTTTGTTTTGAGACTGAGTCTCACTTTCTCACCCAGGCTAGAGTGCCATGGTGTCATCATAGCTCACAGCAACTGCAGGCTGAAGTGATCCTCTTGCTTTGGCTTTCTGAGTAGCTGGGACTACAGGTGCCCATCACAACACCCAGCTAGTTTTTCTATTTTTAGTGGAGACGGGGATCTCACTTTGTTCATGCTGGTTTCAAACTCCTCCCGCCTCAGCCTCCTAGAATGCCAGAATTATAGGTATGAGCCACTGCACCCAGCTGCCTTTTTTGTTTTTTTAAACAAAGCTTGCTTGTGACATTCAGTCATCTGTCGTGGTGATTACTCGACTTCACCACGTGCATGCCTTCCTCATTCTTTTTACTGGCTACATGGTTTTCCAAGGCATCATTATTTATTTAGGCAATCTCTTGATGGTGGACATTTAGCTCATTATTACTCATGAGTGTTGCAGGGAACAACCTGTGCATATGTCCTGTGCACTTACGTGTGTGTTTCTGTAGAACACATTACAAGAAGTCAGTGGGTGTGTACATTTAAAAATTCCGTACCTACTGCCAAAATTGTCCTCCTGGACCACTCATCATGGGTGTTTAAATGGGAAGGTTTGTTGTTAAAACTCCCCTGTCCCACCTTTTGTAGGTCAAGAGGCTAAAAGGAGGAAGAACTCAATGAATGTCACACAGTGAGAAGGCAGAGCCATGAACACAGCCTCTGGCTCTTTAGAGTGAGGTTCCAGTGTTTCCACCAATCTTTTTAAAAGTCCTGTGGCCATTTACCTTACCTGGCACGATGCCCTGCACAGAATCAGGTGTAAAGACTTCAAGTTCATATCTGATATGAGCTTCTGTCCTTGAGATTGTGTTGAGTCCCTTGTCGAAACACCCCTGTCGTGTACAGGTAGAGAAGCAAAGCACAGGCTTTGGAGGTAGCCGACTCAGATTCTAATCTTAGCCCTGCTCTGACTTTGTGACTTGGGACGCGGTGCTCAGCCTCTCTGTGCTCCAGCTTCCACATCTTGGACCTAGCAACCTTCTCACAGAGCAGTCTCGAAGATAAAACAAGAAGAATGTGTGTGGAGGGCGCTCGGGAGGTGTTTGCTTCCTTCTCCGTGTGGGTATGAAGACGGGGATTTGTGGATGAGGCGTCCGACAGAGGGCACTGTACGAGCTGGAAGCCAGGAGGCAGAGGCGGGAGCATTGCAGACAAGCTCTGATGGTGCTCATTGGTTCCTAGAATTTAGACTTAATTGAGGTCAGAGTCATTTTCCTTATCACTGCTGCAGCTGGTCTTTAGAGTGATATGAAAAGATAATGTTTCAATGTATTCGGAAGTTGTTTAAGGATAAGAAGTGGCCACATACCAAATCCTATGGTCACTCCCTACACCTTAATCTCGCTCTCTGAACTCCTGTGTCCTAAATATCAACTTTTGTCTTCTGCTTCTCTGTGATCCGGCTCTGTGAATGGCATCTCCCAGGACCGGAGCTCTGCTTTGATTCCTCTCTGTTCCTCACGCTCTCGTCCAGGCGGCTGCTCAATTCAAAGCCTTTCCCATGGAGCTCCTCCCCTGTGGCCCTCAGTAGCACCTCCTGCCAGAACTAAAAACCACATCCTGGCAGGTCGCAGAAGCCCCTCTGAGCAACCTGACTTGCCTTCTCCTGCCTGGGAGGAACTGATGATGGAGCGGGTCTGCTTTTAACAGTGCGTGGCACTCTCTGTAATCTTTTCACTTGATCCTTATAACCACCTTGTGCCAGGGCTGGGGAAGTGGTGTCCCCACTGTAGAGGAAGTCCAGAGAGGTGAACTGCTGAAGATCCCGCAGTAAATGACAGAGGCCAGGTGTTTTGACTCAAAGTCCAGTTCTCTTCCCGCCCCCCTGCACTCTCAGCAAGCCGGAGGAGGTCCAGAGGCTGGTGACTAAGCTGAGATTCCCCAGCGTGTAGAGTGCAAGTATCGATTGGTCCTCATTCCTAAATGCTGAAGACCTTTTGACCCAATGACCTCTTCTCTTCCTTGACTCCCTTCCCGGTGATTTCATTCATTGTCATGGCTCTAACACCGCCTACCTGCTGGTGGACTGCACATTGGCCTCTCCGACCCCCGGCCTCTCCCCTGAATTCCATTCATGCGTATGCAGTTGCCGAGTTGGCCCCTCCATTATTTGTATCTAGTAAGCATCTCAAACCTCTCCTGGTCATGCTGAGCTCCCCACCCTTCTCTTCATCAAAAGGCAGATGGCAGTTCCACCTTTGCAATTGTATCTCACAGACCACTGTCATTACAATTATTGACCGGGAGAGGTAGCTCACGCCCGTAAGCCCAGCACTCTGGGAGACTGAGGTGGGTGGATTGCCTGAGCTCACAGGTTCTAGATCAGCCTGAGCCAGAGCGAGACCCCATCTCTAAAAATAGCTGGCATTGTGGCAGGCACCTGTAGTCCCAGCTACTTGGGAGGCTGAGGCAAGAGGATCGCTTGAGCTCAAGAATTCGAGGTTGCTGTGAGCTATGATGCCACAGCTCTACCAAGGGTGACAAAGTGATACTCTGTCTCAAAAAAAAAAAAAAAAAAAAAAGAACTATCCTGACTGCTTCTCTCATGCCCCACATGCAGTCTTGGTGACTTGATTTCCAAATCATATCCAGAATCCAGCCATTCTTAGCCCCTCCACATCTCCTCTCCTGTACAAAGCCACTGTCATCTCTCACTCGGACTGCTGCAGTAGCCTCTTTTCTGGTCTCTCATCTGTACCCTCACCGCTGTACCATTGATTCCCTACAATAAGCCAGGAGGATTCTGGTAAAAATCTAAGTCTGATGATGTTCCTCCTCTGATCAAAGCTCTCTGAAACTTCTTATCTCACCAGAGTCAATGCCAAAATCCTGAACATAGCCTTCAATAGCAGAGGCTCTTTCCTGCTGACTGCAACCGACCTCCCACCAGCCCTTCCCTCCTTCGGGGCCTTTGAAGTGTCCTCTGCCACACCCTCACTTCTGGACATATTTACTCACCTTATTTGTTTATTGTTTGCCTTCCCCAGTGGAATGTGAGCTCCATGAAGGCTTGGACTTAGCGTTTTTTTTTCCTACTTTAGTTCTAAAGTAGTTCTGGCATACAGCCAGCACCCATGAGTGAATGAGGGCAATTCAACTTAGCCCAGACCCCAAAGCAGTGTGACACTACTTTACCCGGCAAAGACTGAGCCAGCGAATGGCCCGGGCAATGTCAGTCACAGCACAAAACAGGTTAACATTAAGGCCTGATCTGTACACACGCTAGCCCCATGGAGGTTCTACCAGCAGCCATCTCTTGAGACTGAAATTGCGGAGGACAATTTTCTAGATTTGTTCCTTACCAGGAATAGGAAAGAAGAGGTAAGGAGGTAAAAGGTATCAGATATTAAACAGGTGCCAACACTCTGCTAAACTCTTCATATGAGCTTTTTCCATTAAACCTTCACACAATCCCATGGCTAGGTGCTATTCCCATCCCAATTTTAAGATGAAGAAACAGGCTTACGTGTTGAGTAAGTGACTCACAGTCACCAAATTTACAATCTCTTCTGGACGTTGGGAGTCAGTGGATCTGGGGTGGAGCCCTTAAATCTGCTTCTTTCAAGAGCACATGTGGCTAATCTTAACCCAAGCATTTTGGGAAATGCTGTACTTTTTGGGAAAGGCTGGGTAAACGCTGGGGCTAACTTCGGAAGGTAATTCTGTTCTGACGGCTGTCACCCCTTTGTCCTCTACAGTCTCCCAGAGCCCAAGGGTTACTCCTACCCCTCAGAAAAGCTTCCTTTGTGATGTCCCAAACTCAGTAAACTCTCAAGCAGGGAGCAAGCTGGTGGCATGTGCCTGGCATTTGTCTGGGTTCATTTCCTTCCCTTTCAGAAGTCCCGTTTGTCTCCCATTGGGTTTGTTCGCCCTGGTTCTTCTTATTCTTCTTCTTTTTTTTTTTTTTGGTAAGAGACAGAGTCTCACTTTGTTGCCCTCCGTAGAGCGCTATGATGTCACAGCTCACAGCAACCTCTAGCTCTTGGGCTTAGGCGATTCTTTGGTCTCAGCCTCCTGAGTAGCTGCAACTACAGGCACCTGCTACAACGCCCGGCTATTTTTTGTTGCAGTTCAGCCGGGGCTGGGTTTGAACCTGCCACCCTCGGTATATGGGGGCTGGCACCCTACTAACTGTGCCAAAGGCGCAACCCACCCTGGTTTTTAATTTTTTTTTTTTTTTTAAAGTTATTTCTACTTAATTTTTTTTTTTTTTTTTTTTTTGTAGTTTTTGCCCAGGGCTGGGCCGGAACCTACCTTTTCCAGCATATGGGGCCGGTGCCCTACTCCTTTGAGCCACAGGCGCCGCCCTGATATTTGTACCTGTTATCAATGTCACCTCCCTCCTTCCCCACACCTTTCCCTTTTAAAATATTTTAAGACTTCTTTCCTGGCTGTTCAAACCATAACATAAAGATTCAAGTACATTTTTTAAAAGGCATTATATAGAAGAAATGATTATATCTCAACAACTGGAATCCAAAAAGAATGAAACAAACATTAAAAAAATATGTATTTATGGCTCGGCGCCTGTGGCTCAACGGGCTAAGGCGCCAGCCACGTACACCTGAGCTGGCGGGTTCGAATCCAGCCCGGACCCGCCAAACAATGACGGCTGCAACCAAAAAAATGGCCGGGCTTTGTGGCAGGCGCCTCTAGTCCCAGCTACTTGGGAGGCGGAGGCAAGAGACTTGCTTGAGCCCAGGAATTGGAGGTTGCTGTGAGCTGTGATGCCATGGCACTCTACCCAGGGCGACAGCTTGAGGCTCTGTCTCAAAAAAAAAAAAATGTATTTATTTTTGATACTTAACGTTCAGAGCAAAGTCAGGAAGTCTAAGCAGCAGAAAGAATCCATGTCTCCTACTTACCATTAGGCGGCTGTCGCCGCCCCAACTGATACAGTGTTCACAGAGGGTGATTTCTCTGGCACCTAAAGTATGTACATCCTACATCCCTACACTGTGTGTCAAGAGTCCTTAATCATCTCCTATGTCATGGTAGATTACATTTTCCAAACAACAATCACAATTTCTCCTACAAGAATACTTCTTATCAAAAAATTTGGGGAGCTGGGCTCGGCGCCTGGGCAAATGGCTAAGGCGCCAGCCATGTACCCCTGAGCTGGTGGGTTCGAATCCAGCCCCGGCCCCCAAACAACAATGTCGGCTGCCACCAAAAAATGGATGGGTGTTGTGGTGGGCGCCTGTAGTCCCAGCTACTTAGGAGGCGGAGGCAGGAGACTCACTTGAGCCCAGTAATTGGAGGTTGGTGTGAGCTGTGATGCCACAGCACTCTATCCAGGATGACAGCTTGAGGCTCTGTCTCAAAAAAAAAAAAAAATTGGGGGAGCTGGAAGGGTGGCTCAATCCTAGCTCTCTGGGAGGCTGAAGTGGGCGGATTTCTTGAGCTCAGAGTTCGAGGTCAGCTTGAGCAAGAGTGAGACCCCATCTCTACTAAAAATAGAAAAACTAACTGGGTGTGGTGGCAAGCTTCTGTAATCCCAGCTACTTGGGAGGCTGAGGCAAGAGGATGGTTTGAACCCAAGAGTTTGAGGTTGCTGTGAGCTGTAATGCCATGGCATTCTACCCAGGGTGACAGAGTGAGATTCTGTCTCAAAAGGAAAAAAGAAAAAGATTCAGGGGATTGAATTATAACACAAAACAGAGATACAGGGAAGAGTTAAGTTTTCTGATTGGAGAAGAGAAAGAATGACTTTATTGATTATAAAAATAAAGTGTTCATGCTACAAGTTGGTCTGAACCTACCTGTGTACCTTTTTTCTTTTTCAAACAGACCTGAGATTAAAAACTGGCCAGCGCCTTCCCAGTTATGTGACCTTAGGTATAAGTCACCTGGATCTCTTTGAACCTGAATCTCTTGTTCCCCTGTGAAAAGGGAAGTTGTGAGAAATGAAGGGACATGCTTTACCAAGCCAGGATTGTTACCATAATTTTTGTTTCCCATCTTCACTGGCCCAACAGAATCTCCCAGCACACTGGGCAGTTCTCTGCCTCCAGATGCCTGCTGGGACTATTCCTTCCTCCCAGACTGCCCCTTTGTAAGCCCTGCAAAGTGCTGCTTGGATGCTGCCTCTCCCAAATGTCTTCCCATGTCTCTAGTCAGAAGTAAATGCTCGGGCAGCGCCTGTGGCTCAGTGGGTAGGGCGCCGGCCCCACATACGGAGAGTGGCGGGTTCAAACCCGGCCCTGGCCAAACTGCGACAAAAAAATAGCTGGGCATTGTGGCCGGTGCCTGTAGTCCAGCTACTGGGAGTCTGAGGCAAGAGAATCACCTAAGCCCAAGAGCTGGAGGTTGCTGTGAGCTGTGTGACGTCACAGCACTCTACAGAGGGCGATAAAGTGAGACTCTGTCTCTACAAAAAAAACCAAAACAAAACAAAACAGAAGTAAATCCTCCCAGTTCTTATCAAACCTCTGTGAGATGAGACCTCTGCTATAGCAGCTCTCACAGACTGCTCCCAACCAACTCTTCCGACATTTCTGCCAAGGGCGCGGTCTCCATCAACTGTTCCAGCCAGGCTAGTTCCACACACCTCTCTCTCATCATCTCCCCAAATTGTCAGTCTTTGCTCATCTCCAGTCCAGTTCCCACAGTGATCCTTCCAAAATGCAAACCTGCATTACCTCTGTGATGCCTAAGACCTTTCGTGGCTCCTGACGAGTCTGAGTTTGAAGGTGAAAACTCAGTACAGGCCACAGGCTCTGAATGGTGTGGCCCTGGCTTTCTCTCCAGCTTCATCTCTGTTTGGTTATTTTTGATAAAGCATTCCCGGGCCATAAATTTCAGCCTTTTAAAGTGCACAGTTCACTGATCTTTAATATAGTCACACAGATGTACAACGATCACCACTGTTTAATTTCAGAACATTTTTTATCACCTACGAAAGAAACCCCAGACTTGTTAGCAGTCACTCTCCACCCACCACCTCTACCCTGGCTGCCACCAACCTACTTTACCTCTATGGATTTGCCTCTTCTGGGCATGTCATGTAAGTGGAATCACACACTATATGGCCTTTTGTGTTTGGCTTCTTTCATTCACCGTAATGTTTTTAAGATTCATCCCTATTGTACCAAGTACCAATAATTCGTTCATATTCCATTATATGGACAGATCCCATTATGTTTATCCATTCACTGGTTGATGGGTACTTTGGTTGTTTCCACTTTTTTGGCAATTTTGAATATGCTGCTATGAACGTTTGTGTTCAAATTTTTATGTGAACGGATATTTTCATTTCTCTTGGGTATTTACCCAGGAGCGGAATTGCTGGTTCACGTGCTCTATGTTTACCCTCTTGAGGGCCTGCAGGCTGTTCTCCACAGGTGGCTGTACCATTTTCACATCTCCCCAGCAGTGCATGAGGGTCCTGACTCCCGTACATCTTCTTCTGAGCTCAGTTTACACCACACCACCCCTGGCTCTCTGGGCTGTGTGTACCCTCACACCTCCTGTTAGTTCTTACCTTGCCCAATTCTTCCTCTCATGCAGCAAAAAGAGCTACTTAAAGATGCCTGTAGTTCTAACCCTATCAGACTCACTGCCTCTTTGTTTACCCTGAAATGAAATTCATATATGATATAACCTGTCTACCCAATTACAGCATGTATATGTAATTCTAAAACTATAAATTTATTTATTTATTTATTTTTATTTTGAGACAGAGCCTCAAGCTGTCACCCTGGACAGAGTGCTGTGGCATCACAGCTCACAGCAACCTCCAATTCCTGGGCTCAAGTGAGTCTCCTGTCTCCGCCTCCCAAGTAGCTGGGACTGCAGGCGCCCACCACAACGCCCGGCCATTTTTTGGTTGCAGCCGTCATTGTTGTTTGGCAGCCCGGGTTGGATTCAAACCCGCCAGCTCAGGTATATGTGGCTGGCGCCTTAGCCCGTAGAGCCACGGGCGCCGAGCCTAAAACTATAAATTGAGAATAAATGAAAAGTCATTTTTTTTTTTTTGAGATAGAGTCTCACTTTGTCATCCTGGGTAGAGTGCAGTGGTGTCATAGCTCATAGAAACCTCACACTCTTCGGCTCAAGTGACCCTCTTGCCTCAGCTCCCAAATAGCTGGCATTATAGTCAGGCACCACCATGCCTGGCTAGTTTTTCTTTTCTTTCTTTCTTTTTTTCTTTTAGTTTTTCTATTTTTAGTAGAAATGGGTCCCGGCTCAGCGCCTGTGGCTCAACGGGCTAAGGCACCAGCCACATACACCTCAGCTGGTGGATTCGAATCCAGCCTGGGCCCGCCAAACAACAATGATGGTTGTAACCAAAAAATGGTGGGGCATTGAGGCGGGCGCCTGTACTTCCAGCTAATTGGGAGGCAGAGGCAAGAGACTCACTTGAGCCCAGAAATTGGGGGTTGCTGTGAGCTGTGATGCCACGACACTCTATCCAGGGTGACAGCTTGAGGCTCTGTCTCAAAAAAAAAAAAAAAAAAAAAAAAAGAAAGAAATGGGTCTCATTCTTGCTCAGGCTGGTCTCAAACTCATGAACTTTTTCTTTCTTTTTTTTTTTTGGAGGCAGAGTCTCCAGCTATCACCCTGGGTAGAGTGCTGTGGCATCACAGCTCATAGCAACCTCAAACTCTCGGGCTTAAGTGATTCTCTTGCCTCAGCCTCCCCGGTTTTTTTGATTGTAGTTTTCATTGTTGTTTGGCGGCCTGGGCTGGATTCGAACCTGCCAGCTCTGGTGTATGTGGCTGGCGCCTTAGCCCCTTGAGCTATAGGCACCGAGCCTCGAACTCATGAACTTAAGCAATTTTCACCTGCCTTGGCCTCCCAGAGTATTCGGATTACAAGCGTGAGCCACTTGGCCCTGCTTGGAAAGTCATTTTTAATAAAAATCATATGCATTTTAATACCGGAAGCTGTAATGAAGGAGGTCCTTGAACTCACAGGTGGAAATACCTTGCCGGTGACGGTGGCTGATGCAGGAGATGCATCTGCGGGTCTGGGAGGTGCCTGCTGAGGGGACTGCTGCTGTCTTCTCTTAATCTCTGTGGTCATTGGATTCCAGGAAAATCCAGCGTGTGTGTTAAAACCATGCCAGAAGCACTGTGTCTGCGTGTAAAGTGGAGTAGCATTCTAGAGTAACCTTACCGCTCCTGGGAAGAAACACTGGACCTTGTCTTGGCCTGGGACATTCTTCCCCCCTCTTGTACCAGGTCACTTTACCGGCTTTTTCAGCTGTCAACTGAAAATGCACTTTCCCACGGAAACTCTCCTGACAAATTTGCTCTCAGAGCCCCCGTGCTGCTGCTTCGTAGCATCTTACAGCATCTGCAACCCCACATTTATGTGTTTTCTTTGTAATAGTAACTGTGCCCCCACAGTCCCTGTCTCCCGCCCCCAGACACAGGCCCTGCGAGATCTGAATTATGACTCTCCTATCATTTTATTCCCAGCCCTTAACATAGTACATGGTACACAAATATTTCTTTCTTCTTCTTTTTTTTTGAGATAGGACCTTGCTCTGCTACCCAGGCTAGAGTGCAGTGGTTTGGCATCCTCATAGCTCACAGCAACCTCAAACTCCTGGGTTCAAGCAATCCTCCTGCCTCAACCTGAGTAGCTGGGACTACAGGTGCCCACTACAATGCCTGACTTAATTTTCTATTTTTAATAGAGATGGGTTTCTTGTTCTTGCTCAGGCTTGTCTTGAATTCCTGACCTCCGAGCAATCTTCCTGAACCATGCCTGGCTGTAAATATTTCTTTCTTTCTCTCTGTCTTTTCTCTCTTTCTTTCTTGCCTTTCTCTCTCCTTTTCTTTCTTTCTTTGACAGAGTCTCACTTAGCTGACCTGGGTAGAATGCTGTGGCGTCATAGCTCACAGCAACCTCAAACTCTTGGGTTTAAGTGATCCTCCTGCCTCAGCCTCCCAAGTAGCTGGGACTACAAGCACCTGCCACAGGGCCTGGCTAGTTTTTCTGTTTTTAATAGAGATGGGATCTTGCTCTTGCTGAGATTGGTCTTGAACTCGTGAGCTCAAACAATCCACCCACCTTGGCTTCCCAGAGTGTTAGGATTATAGGCATCAGCCACTATGCCTGGCCCAGTACCAGTGTTCTTGATAAATAAGCTAAAGACACATTAGGTGAGTTTCAGTAAATCCTCTAACTATTGTGTTAGAGTTATGGGGCTCATACTAGAATTCTCCTGGTTTCTATAAAGAATCTTTGTTTCAACTGTGCTGATTATTTCAGCTTTAGCTGCTGTATAACAAATCATCCCAGCATTTAGGGGCTTAACATAACAACGATTTGGCTGTTTCCCATGACCCTGTGGATTGGTGATCTGGGTATTGCTTCTGTTAACTCCACTTGGGATCACTCACGAGGCTACCTTCATCTGGCAACTTGACCAGGACTGCAAGAGCCAGGGAGGCCTCACTCACCTGCTGAGCAGTGGTGCTGTCAGCTGGGGCACTGGGGCTCCTCCACCTTCCAGCAGGCTAGCCCAGGCTTCTTCCCTGTTTGTGTTCTTGAGGTGCCAAGAAAGTGAAACCAAAGGCAGAAGATGTAAGGTGAAGACCTGGTTCCAAAGTGGCACACCATCACTTCTACCTCATCTGTGGGGCAAAGCAAGTCACGGTGCCACCCAGATGCAGGTAGGGGCAAAGACAGGCCCCACTCCTGATGGGAGAGGCCGCACAGTGCCTCTAGGAGGGCTGTTTACTGAGGCCTGCACTGGAAGGACCTACCACCGCCATCTCCATGAAGTGCACCGCTCTGCTCCCCGTTCTGAAATCTGAAGGGCAGGTCTGGATCTTTCTTACTGATGGAGGGTGCCCTGGGACGCTGAGATTCCCCTCCAGACATGCCATCTCCTGGTCTGGGCGTGGAGGTGAAGGTGGAGAAGGCGGAGGAGATTAGGTTGACTGTATTCTTTCCCAGATTTTGTTTTGGTTTTATTTGGTTCAATTTGGGGAGAGGGATCTCATTTTTATTTGGGTAAGTCATGATATCATTGTATTTTCTTGCCACTTGCCTCATTTCTCTTCCAACTCAACTGCAATAAAAAGTCAAGGTAATAGAGCATTTCTGGCTGGTTATTCTGTAGATTTTACTCCAAAAGCACCGAAGGGTTGAGAGCGTGGGTTAGAGAGCAAGACTCTTTGAGTTAGAATCCCGACTCTGCCGGTTATAAGCTGTAGAGTCTTGGAAAAGTGCCTTCACCTCTCTGTGCCTCATTTTCTTCTTCATCTTAATGGGGATCCAGATGCCTAGGAGGACTGTGAGGAAAGCTGGCATGTGGGGAGCACGGTGAATGTCAGGTACAGGACTGTGCACAGAGCAGGCACCTCTTGAGGCAGCTGGGGAAGGGGCCGGAGCAGAGCGCTGGTTCAGAAGTCGGGCAGACCGCATAGCTCTGCCACAGATGTCTCTCCGGGGGAATAAAGAAGGTGGCTTAAATACAAAGCACTTTGTAATCTCTTAGTATATCCCCGAAAGAACCAAACCAGCATATGCTGTGCTACCCCAAACTGGGTCTCGTTCAAGCTCTATTATGAGATATTTGTGCTTTCGATATAAATTATAAACCTAAACATATGTGGGGTTTGTTCTCCCCCCAAAGCGGATTCCAACCAGCGTGAAACTAGCCAACCCAAATAAATTGTGTGCTTAAATCCATTGTTTCCAGCAATGTGTAAACTGTTGGGTTGCAGAGAGACGCTTTGAAGAGGGGGCCTCATTAGTACTCCCAGCATCAGGGTTCAATTTAGGCAGTGGATATTTGAACCGTTTACTAGAAACGTGTGGCAAAGAAAGACAAGCATGGCGGGGGGAGGTCAAGAGATTCTTATCAAATTGTACAGGATGCATTTGGGGAGTGTTGTCAGAAAAGCACACAGAAAACAAAGCAGCAGCCCTGAGCTCAAGAAGAATTGCAGAATTCCTCAGCTGGCGGGATCATTTTGGGAATGCAAAGATCGCCTTCAATGTTATGTTTGTAAGGAAATGACAGTCACCAAGTGGAGAATGTCAGGTCCTTGGAGAAACCCTGTGGGCACTCACGTGCAGAAACTATTTACTTAACTGGAATTGGTTTCTGAAAAAATTCGACTCTGGAGAGTCCCAGAGTGAGTGTGGCGGGTGTCTGGGATTTTCTCTGAGGTCAGGACTCGGCCTTTGCTAATCCCCAACTGATAAGGCTTCCAGATTTCAGGTCAGATTCGTTCCTCTGCTGAACCAAGGTTTAGGGTCCTGGCTGAGGCTGGAGGGAGAATGTGTCATTTCAAAGGCCTTCCCCAGCTCCACAGGCTGTGGTTTGTCACAGGGGACCAAAGGTGCCTGGAATGAGGCTGAAGATGGGTCCACGGGAGAGTGGTCAAGAGTAGCCTGGAATGGTGGGTTAGAATACTGGTCTCCAGGGGGAATCTGGCAATCTGACCTTCTCATCTGTGTTGGGGGTCAATGGGGTTGATAGAAGAGGCAAGTTCCACACCATGATCTTCAGGAAAATGGTGGGTTTTATCCAGTAGAACGGGTCTGGAAGATTGTTGGAAACTATCTCTCCAAACCCCCTCCCCTGACAGCAAGACCTTGTTGCCATCCTGAATGTGCCCCTGCTGTCTGCAGGATGCTTGGGCATAGGAAAGTGCTGAGTCCAAAGGATGAGGCCACTTGCTTTCTACTCTGGCTTTCCCACATGAATTAGACAAATGATTTTACTCATCCAGTGTCTGTCAAACACCTCCTGTCCTCTGGGCACAAGGACGCATGCACGTGGCAGCCATGGTCTTTCCTCCCAGATGGAGGATGAGAAAAAGGATTATGAGATGCTGCTGCTGCTGCTGCTGATGACAGCAACATATATTTAGATGGGACAGCTATGAACCAGGCAGGGTCCCAGCACTTTACATATGATGCTTCAGTGCTTCTCAATTCAAACCTGTGTGCAGGAAATACTTAGGGATCTCATAAAATGCAGAATTTGGTTCAGTGGGCCCGGGGTGGGCCTGGGACACTGCGATAGCAAGCTCCTGGGGACACGAAATCTACTGGCTTATAGTCTGTACACTGAGTACCAAAGTAGTATTTCAGCTAATGTTCAGAGCCACTCAATGAGGCACTACTGTTATTCCCATTTTACAGATGAGAAAAATAGAGGCTCTTATAACTGGGAAGCCAGGATTAGACTCTGGGGCCTGCCATGATGAGGTGGTAAGGATGCCTCACACAGGGCACCTCGACCAGAGTGGGGTCCTGGAGAAAGCTTCGGGAGGATGTGACTCCTTAGCTGGGTTCCAGCAGGTTAAGGGTTAAGCCATGGAGGGTGGTCCCTGGGGTGACAGCTGAGAGGCTGGCACCTTGAGAGGACCAGGTTCATTCCGCAAAGAAGGGAGAGCAAGGGAGCCGGTGGAGACCAAGGCTGTGCAGGGCCTCAAGCCTGCCCTATGGCTTTACCTTAAGGGCCAGATCAGATCTCCACCCGGAAGGATCAGACGCCCTTCTGTCCACATCTGCACACTTTGCTGGAGAGATCCCTGCAGGCTGCACTGCCTGGCCCTGCACTTAGCACCTCTGTCTCCCACCAGAATATTTCTTCCTTGTGCTAGCACCTGGGATGACAGTGCCTGCCCAGCTTAGAGGATGCTCTTGGGGGGGGGGGCGTGGATAGAGATGAGGAAACCTTTGGCAGTGCTAGAAATGCTGTAGTATTTGCAGGGTGCAGGCAAAGAGGGTGTGTGTGGGGGACCCCTGGCTGCAGAAGCGCTGGGGATGAGAGGTGCCTCCCTCCCTCCCCACAAAGCTTACAGATGCCTCTGGACTCCTTGAAGTGGCCTCTGTATTTTCCAAGGACACTTTCCTGAAGGGGACCTCCAGGGATAGTCAGCGTGCACGAGTAGGGACCGTCGAGGTCATGGTAGAATCATCCCAGATGACCACCTCTTAGCCTAGTGTCCCCCCAATTGCCAGCAGCTTAACTCCCACCTTGACAACTCTGGTCATTCTTATCCATTTGCCACCTGGACTTTTATGTACTTAATGTTTGTTTTTGCTTTTGTTTGTTTCTTTGTTTTACACAGAGTCTCACTTTGTTACCCTCAATAGAGTGCTGTAGCGTCACAGCTCACAGCAACCTCAAACTCTTGGGCTTAAGTGATCGTCTTGCCTCAGCCTCTGGAGTAGCTGGGACTACAGGCGCCCACCACAACACCAGGCAAGTTATTTAGAGACAGTGTCTCACTCTTGCTCAGGCTGGTCTTGAACTTCTGAGCTCAAACAATCCACCTGCCTCAGCCTCCCAGAATGCTAGGATTAAAGGCATGAGCTACTGCACCCAGCCCTGTACTTAATATTTGTATTTAAATGGATTCACTTCCCCCCCCATTTTTTTATTTGTACAAATTTATGGGGTACATGTGCAGTTATTTTATAGGCATTAACCATGTAGCGGTCAAGTCAGGATTTTAGATAGATAATGTGGACTCGGCGCCTGTGGCTCAACGGGCTAAGGCGCCAGCCACGTACACCTGAGCTGGCGGGTTCGAATGCAGCCCGGGCCCGCCAATCAACAATGACGGCTGCAACCAAAAAAAAATGGCCAAGCGTTGTGGCAGGCGCCTGTAGTCTCAGCTACTTGGGAGGCAGAGGCAGGAGACTCGCTTGAGCCCAGGAATTTGAGGTTGCTGTGAGCTGTGATGCCACAGCACTCTACAGAGGGTGACAGCTTGAGGCTCTGTCTCAAAAAAAAAAAAAAATAGACAGATAATGTGCACTGTATCCATTCAGTAATTTCTCATCGTCCACCCCATCATCCTCACCCTTCTGAGTCTCTGCTATCATTCCACTCTCTGTGTGCATGTGTACGCCCTCTATTTATTTTG
>CAUYRH010034309.1:0-28495 GCA_963574655.1 Perodicticus potto
GCCTGTAGTCCCAGCTACTTGGGAGGCGGAGGCAAGAGACTCGCTTGAGCCCAGGAATTGGAGGTTGCTGTGAGCTGTGATGCCACAGCACTC
This sequence comes from Perodicticus potto, assembly GCA_963574655.1. Taxonomy (NCBI): domain Eukaryota; kingdom Metazoa; phylum Chordata; class Mammalia; order Primates; family Lorisidae; genus Perodicticus; species Perodicticus potto. The sequence goes on from CAUYRH010034309.1 coordinate 94, forward strand.
TACCCAGGGTGACAGCTTGTGGCTCTGTCTCAAAAAAAAAAAAAAAAAAAAAAAAGAAAGAAGGATCAAAATCATCCAGAGATCTGTTAGACCCATGTGAAAGGTCCCTGAGGTCTTTTATACTATTTGCAGTATAACCAACATATTTCAGACTGAAATATTTTAAATGCCAGATAGGAAAGAGCACCCTTAACCCTGTTCTGGATGATGTTCCATAATCACACAAATCAAACTGGAGATGCCGATCTTGAGCAGCATAACGGGGAGCTTAGGTGTTAAAAGAGTCCCTGGATTCAAATCCCAGAACTGCCATTTCTACCTGTAAGATCACCCCAAGATACTTAAATTCTCTGAGGCTTAGTTTTTCTCATCTGGAAAATGGATGTGAAAATAATTGTTCCTACCTCAGGGTACTGTCTTGAGAAATAAATAACAGAATACATGGAAAGAGCTTAATACAGCAGGGCACATAAAATTCACTCAGTTCCCCAGAGCTGCAGTTCCTAGTGTTACTGCTGTTGTTGCAGCCCTGGGAAGTAAAGGGCCCTGATCTCCACCCATGGTCTTCTATGATCACATTATCCTCCATGACAAACATGTATTTAATGTTTGCTACGTATGTAATTAATGATGTTATTAATCAGTTGACCTTAAAAAAGGTCGATTATCGGGTGGGTCTGGCCTAAGCAATGAGCCCAAGGAAAAGCAGTTTTCTCTGGATGGTCACAGAAGTGGAAGTAGGAGATTTGAAGCAAGAAAGGATTTGGTGTACTGTTGCAGGTTTGAAGAGGAAGGAGCCTCAGTGGTAAGGCCAGGAAACAGGGACCTCAGTCCTACATCCACAAGGAACTTAATTCTGCCATCAGCCTGAAAGAGCTTGGAAGCAAATTCTTCCCTAGAGCCTCAAGATAGGAGTTGACAAAATCAAGCTGACACCTTGATTCTGAACATGTGCGACCCTAAGCCAAGAACCCAGTAGAGCCAGCCCAAACTTTCGGCCCAGAGAATTACGTACTAACAGGCAGGTATTGTTTAAGTCACCAAGCTTGGGGGATTTGTTATGCAGCAATAGCAATTAATAATTGTGGCTTCTAGCCATAATGCATAAATATTAAAAACACAGCACTTGCTCATCCAAAAGGTCTGGGGACAAGTCACCCTTTCTGCATTTCTTCACTTATTGTATGGTTCTTAAGAGCAGGGACTGTCCTATTTATCTCTGCATCTTGGCAGTTAGCAGAGTGGTGGCATAGAGTAGGTTCTCAATTATATCATTGAACAAAGCTTCAAATTCTTGGGCAGTTAGGAACTATACGGCTTACAGCTTCACAGTTGCACAAGCAGCCTATTATGAAGCATTTGGGTACAATTATGTGAATAAAACCCAGCAAAGTTCTCCTTTTTTGCCTAGAGGGAACTCTAGACACTGGAAGTGGTTCAGGGGAATCCACCTGGCAACCAGGGTAGTGTGTGTCCACGTGCAAATATGTCTTGCTTTACACACCAAGCAACTGCTGGGCAGTGGGCCCTTGCTTGGTGCACGGCAGCCTCCCAGGGCTCAGCCAACCAGCCAAACCCTGACATTTTGCTTGTAATTGCACCTTCCAGTAAAAAGTCCTGGTTGGAGTGGTAAAAATAGCAACAGCAACTTCCTGCAACAGATATACCAGTTGATGGTGGTGCCTGAAAGGAAACCTGGCGACCTCTCTCTAAGGGAACTGCCTTCAAGCTGGGCTCTGGATGGTGGAGGGGACAGAGGCCCTGTGAGGGCAGCCCACCCCAGGCCAAGCCACTCAAAACCAGCTCTGGAGTAAGATGCTTTCATCAGTCATTTCCATAACGAAACACCCACCTCCCAGAATCAGGAGTTGTCTAATACATGCAAAATTTGCTTTTGGAGAGGCTCCTTTTCCAAATTACTAGCCCAGACACAAGAGCAGGAGGTGTCCCTACCATAGCCCTGGGGGTCCCACTGACTCCTGGGTTATTCCCCTTCCTCCATCTACACTGGCCCAGAGGCTGTTCTAACCAGGCCAGACTGGTAGGGAGAACAAGAGTGTCCTGGGGAGCTTAGTTCTGAGTCATCCCAGGGCAGCAAGGCATCACAGTCAACCTGGATGCTCTTCCCAAAGGGCGGGGCCAGGGGGCCCGCTAAAATGTCTGGGGGCCTCTAGCAGGCTTCCCAGTCACAGGGCCTGAGGCAGCCTGGGGTAAGCTTAGGCCTGGTTTCTCCCTGTCCCAGAGAGTCTGCCTTTCTTTCTTCCTCAGTCACCACAGCTCTCCCCCTTTAAGTCCAGTCGCCCTTTTGGTAAATCTTTTGCCTGTTTAAAAGCCTCCTATTACAGGAAAACAGACACAGAATCCCAAAGTAGTAAACATGGAATTTCACAAAGTTCTTGCAATTCCAGCTTTTGGCCTCTACCAACAGATAACCGTGGCCCAGCGTGGTGGCTGACACTGCTTTTTGGGCCTCTTTGTGGACTCACTAGGGCCCATTTCTTTACTCCTGCAGGTGAGATAGGAGGCTGGACCTGCAGGCCAGCCCCTCCGTGAGGAGCACTCACGCCAGCCTGACCTCTCTCTCAGGACAGGTGAGGTCCGCTGCATCTCTGGTACAGTCAGGCAGATGCCACCCAACCAAAGCCACCTCCACTCCTCGTATGCAAAGTCAGCCCAGCCCCCCACCCTCACCCCCCGGATACACTGGCTGTTTAGAAACACTACAATTCACTCAAATGTTCCAGATATTTGGTTTTCCCTAGTAAAACCCATGTCTCCTCGTGTCTGTAGAGCTTTTTAGCATAAAATGAACTTTCAGGAATGTTTTCCCATGCCCAATACACAGAGCCTGGCAGGGGGCAGGGCAGGGATTAAAGAACCTCACTTCACAGATGAGTACACATGGCCAGGAGCTCTACTGAGTCCCCAGCCAAGGTTTAGGGACCAATAAGAGGCAGAGCTCGCTAAGCCTTGATCTTTTGGAAAAACAAAAGTGGACAGAACTAAAAGAGAAGGCCTGAATAAACGAGCTCACTTTTTTTGAGGAATAATGAGACCTCCCCCACCCCCATCACATTAGCTAAAACTAAAAACAATCAAATACTGGTAAGGACGAAGTGAAATGGGGACTCACACACTACTACTGGGAGCACAGACGAAGGCACCGCTGGTTGTACGGGGGAAAATGAGGCTCGGGCCCAGGTCTTTCATTGGGAGACAATGACACAAAGTGGAGGCCTGGCCCCCGTGTAGATATTATGTTACCGTGGAAGGGGCAAGCGCTTGCCCTCAGCTATATGATGGAAGTTGTAGAGTACTGAGTACAATCCAAACCCTACACGTACACGGGGGACGGGCAGGGCACATACAAACCGTGGACAGGTCCCAGGGCGGAGGGTGGACTCACACACTGTGCCCCGTTTCTCCTCTACCTTTCACTAATAAAGGGAATCTTTTGTATTATTTAAAGAAAGCAATAAAACAGCTTAAAAGGACAATGTCTCCCTCTGAGAGCCTTCACATTGGCTGAGTCCCCACCTGGCAGGACCCCCACAGCCCTGCCCCACCCCGCCCCACCTCCCATCTCGGGCCTTCATCTCAGTGGGCCCCGGCCCCTCGCTGGGTCCTTCTTCCCACCCCTCCCTGTCTGCTTCCCCTACAGCCGCCTGTCTGTTCTATCTGTTACCTGCCTCCCCCAGCACAGTGCGGGCTTCAGGACTGGGGGGGACCTTGTCTTATTTTCCGCTTAATCTCAGAGTCTAGCAGAGAAGTGATGGCAAAAATATTCACGGAACACATTTGAAATGAAGAGACTAACAACAGTCTGGGTCCTCACCTTGGCCACAAGGACCGTGGGGCACACTCTGGATACACTCACCACTCGCACCCTACTGTGGTGCCACAGCCCCAAGGGGCTGTCTGCTCCCACAGAGGGACCCTCTGTAACCCTGACTTTCCCCAGTTTCTAGTCCAGAACAAGCCACTCCAAAAGCTATAAGCAAATGTTTGTTGCAAGAATGGTGCTAGATAACTTTCTTCCCCAGATTTCCAGGGCCGTGAACCACATAGGTTAAAGGACTCACTCACTACCAAGATCTCACAAGCTGGGTTGCAGCAGAACTTGAACTCTGGACACCAGGTGGAATTGCCATGGCTTTCTAGAAGAAGAGTTTCTCTCTCTCTTGGCTCTCACCCCTACTCAGACAAATCAGCCTGACCAACAATGAACCTGGCTGACAGCCTGTCTTAGGGTTTGAATGTGCGAAGCTTCTTTTTATCTTAATTGGGAAATTAATTCTGTTCAGCATTAGATCAATCTGTGGGCAGCCCAATGGGAGCAGGGAGAAAATAAGGCTTTTGTCTCTATCCTATCCTTGCACCCTACTCTTGACCTCACAGCTAACAGGTGAAGGCATCACCCTGGCAGATGTGGGTGGGGAGTGACACCCAGGTGAGTGTGGTCCCCGTGGGAGGAGTGATCCAACTGGTCTTACAGGCACCTCCTTGGCACAGCCTGGTGCTCAGTCACCTCCTCTCATGATCCCCTTGCTCCTCGGAGCTCTTGGTCCATCTCTCTGCCAGGAGATGGCCCTGGATCTATGTCCAGGGGACATCCCATAGGTGAGGCCTCACTCCATCTGTTACAGAGGTGGGTCACCTTGGAGGCTCCCACAGCTGCTGACCGGTTCCCTGCCTGGAACCTGCCAGAGTGGTCTTGGGTCACTTGGTCACCCACATGGAGGGTCCTTCTTCACATTGTGGCTCCCCACTCTGAGGTGGTGGGCAAGGGCAGGAAGCTGAGCAGGGCTTGAGGGAGGAGGTCCTATGCCTTTGGGAGTCACTGGAAAAACGTGACCCAGTCTTCATTCACTGAGAAAGGAAAAGGAACAGGATACTCATCTACTTCACCCCTCCTATTCCACAGGTAGAAACATTAGGGTCCAGAAAGTAACTTGTCCAAAGCTACATGTCAGAGGCAAACTGGAGCCAGAAGCCCACTTCTGACTTCTGAGCTTCTCTGCACTCTGCAAGCTGCTTCTCAAGCTCTTTCTGCTCATGAGGGTTAAGAGAATAGTTTAGGCCTTACTTATAAAACTACTTAATGTCAGAGCTTGCGAGAACCTTTGAAATTTTACAGTAAAACATTTCATAGAAGCAATAACAGAAAAGCACACACCCACCTTACAGATGAGCAAACTGAGGCTCAAAGAGGGAAGGAGACCTGCACAGAGTCACACAGCCAGGCAGGGCAGAGCAAGATTCTCACACTCTGCTCAAGTGCTCAGCCACCTCATTCCAAGTCTGAGGGCTCTGAGGGCTCTGACTAGGGGGAAGAAGTGGAGTTGGCTTCCAGCAAGGAGGTGGCCCAGGTGAGTCTCATACAGACTCTGTACCCAAGCCAGGAGCAGAAGACCACTGTGGGGGAAAAGAACAGCTGGGAAGACTTTTTTATGTATTTGCAGAAAATATGATGCAATTTCTCAACTAAATTAATTTTTGAAACCACAGAGCTGCTGCTTTAAAAAACAGGTCAATAAGCCACTATACCTATCCTTAACCACCCAGTAGGGCGCTGACACAGGGCCTGGAAGGAAAAGTTTAGCAGTGAGAAGGAGCAGAGCTAAGGATGAGGGCGGGGGCAGGGTGTATGGCGGTGTCTGGACACCAGGAAGAGGGCTGTAAGTCAGTGGTAGAATAACATATACCCAGGCCCAATTCTGCATCCAGAGGACAAGGCAAAGGGAAAGGGGTTCCCAGTGCTCATCTGGTGCCAGGTACCAATTTAGGGAATTCTACAGTATAGCAGTTAATCTTCATAATATCCTACAAAAGGCTATGGGCGGCGCCTGTGGCTCAGTGAATAGGGCACCAGCTCCTTGTACCGAGGGTGGCGGATTCAAACCCGGCCCCAGCCAAACTGCAACAAAAAAAGAGCCGGGTGTTCTGGTTGGGCGCTTGTAGTCCCAGCTACTCGGGAGGCTGAGGCAAGAGAATCGCCTAAGTCCAGGTGTTGGAGGTTGCTGTGAGCTGTGACACCACAGCACTCTACTGAGGGCAAGAAAAAAAAAAAAAGAATATCGTACAAAAGAACAATACGGCTCAATGAAATTAAGGAACTTGGTCACAGACCCATAAAGGGTCTGGAACCCCAGAAATGTTCCAAAGCCCACGTTCTTTATGTGTTGAAAGGACTTAATAAAGAGCCCTTCCCATCCCTGACTCTCCCCGATTAATGCCCACTGCACTGCCCCCCTAGCTCCCAAAAGCCCATGAAGGAACTGGTAGCAGCCTGGCAAGACCATGGCTTAAAGCTGACAGTACGAGCTCCTGCTACGTTTAGAAGTGGTGTGGGCACAGCGCTGTATGCTGCGCAGGGCGTGAGGTTGCTCTAGGAAAGGAGCTGGACCTGGCTGTGGGGGCTAGGCTGACTTCCATCACCTGGGCACAGATATGGGGGCTGAGTCCTGCTGGGGTGCTGTGACCAGCAGCTGTGGATGCTAAAGTTGTCCTTCCTTCCCCCCGCCCCACACATCTCCCTTCCAATTTGTCCCAACTAAGTGTTTCCTGACTGAGAAAATGCTTCAATAGCCCTGGATGGCTGAAGCAATTAAATTATGAAACTTACCACATTAGAGGAAAACCAGCATCTTAATTAACCAATTCATTTGTGTCTGGCCACTCTGTTTTCTTTCGCCGGCTCTGTCCACCCAGGCCAGGCCATGCTCATGCTGCCTGGTGGTACAGGGGGACTAAGGGCTCGGGCAATGAATGCACTTTTGGGACAGTAGGTAGGTTCTCTCAGAACCCTGTAAGAAGAGAGGCTGCAGCCAGAAGCCATCCAGCTGACCCTCCCACCCGTCTTCTCCCCAACCCCCACCTGCACCTGTTTTGAGGTGGGCAGTGAATTGGCCTCTGGGAGAAGCCTGGGTAGGAAGCAGGAGAAAAGGAATCTGGGCTGTGGCATGCCTTTCCCATCTTTAGTTGAGGTGTCTTCTCTACTAAAGACTTGACCTCCTCAGTTCCGCTTGCTCCCTTTATTACTCTGCACACGAAGATGTGTCAGGGCCCCAACCCACATGTTAGCATCCCCTCATCTAGAAGCTCCCTAAAGGCAGGGTCCCCAGCACCTAACCCAGGGCCTGACATGTATCAGCCAGCCGGTTAAGTCTGTTCAAACAAGGAATGAATGAATCAATACATTGGCAACAAACCATTCACTATGTAACACTCTCACTCATCCTCCTCTGCCCCCCCACCCCCCCACCCACCCCCACCCCGCAGTGAAAGATGAGAAGAAACAAACCTGCTTTCACTGGGTAATTTCTCTCTTCTTGCTCTCCTTTCTCCACATTGGGTGCTAGGGGGTTTAAGGCACTAGAAAGGGGCTGGGGCTGCAGAAGCTGCCTCCGCCATGGAGCCTACAACTTGCCCACAGCTCTTCTCTCTGCACCACACACATAAATCCAGTTGCAGCCAGAAACTCAGGATGAAGACCTCTTCCATTTCTCTCTAAGCTTCCTTGTAACAACCACCCTAGAGTCACTGCTTGACAAGTGACTCAAATCAAAACAGCTGCCGAGCCTGGGAGAAGACTGACTCCATCCATGTCCACAGGCAAAGCCTGTGGGCTCAAGGTGCTTGGTTTTAGAAGGACCAGGAGGGAAAGGCCTTGTGTCCTACTCTTCCCCAAGCCTCAATGCAAGCCTCATCAGCACCCCAGGAATGCTGACAGCACCTACGCCCCACCTATGAATGGGGAGACCGAGGTTAGATCCCAAAGGGCTTGGCCCCAAGTCACAGCCACCAGAGTCTGGTTCACAGCAAGAATATGGAGTCCTTGCCTCCTTGTGCTACCTGCAACTTCCATCCCCACCCCCACTGCACCACCAATGTGAAACCAAAGGTCCAATGCCACGGCACCCTATCCAGGGTGACAGCTTGAGGCTCTGTCTCAAAAAAAAAAAAAAAAAAAAGAAACCAAAGGTCCAGACACCTGCCTTTCTCTGCCCTGACAGCAGAGAGAGTCGAAGCTCAGTCAGCCTTCTCCATGGTCAAAGCCACCACCACCAGGGCTCAGCAGGACCCAAGAGCAGGGCCTGGGTCTGACTCCCATCCACAGTCCCCTGGGTTAGATCGCTATAGAGATTTTTCTTTGTTCAAAGGCAGTAGGAATGCACTTTGGGGTCTTTGGAGCAGCAGCATAAAAGAGTGTCTGTGTCTTTGGGGGCAAAATCCCCCCCAAGTAAAGTCTGGAAAGCAACTATGAAGGAGAAAAGCAAGTTGAAGGCGTAACAACGTTGGGTAGATCGTGGAACAAGGGCGAGATGGGGGAAGAGAAGAGTCAGGCTGGACACTTGTCCCGGACCTGCCAGGTTGGCGGCCACCCAAGAGGGCAGGTAGATATGACTTTAGGAGTGTGACTATCAACAGTTCTCTAAACACAAACCAGCGGCTCCGTCGGGCGGGAAGTAAACGGTTTGGTCCGGGGCAAAGGGGCGGCAGACCTCCGGGCCGGGCCCGCGAGGACGACATTTCCCTTGTTAAATCCCTCGGCCCCGGCCCTACCCCAGACAAGCAGCCATCTGGCTCGGGGTGTGCGGGGACTTCCCTTGGCCGGGGCGCGGAGCTTCGTCGCTCACACCTTCAAAGACAAGCAGCCTCCTCTTTCTAGGATCAATAGTAATTTTTTAAAAAGAGAGTCTGCGGACTCAATGAATCAACCACTCCCAGGGGAATGGGTAGCAGCTCCCGCGCGCAACATCCATTTGCAAAACAATTCATTCCCTTGCCCAGAGCTCTTGGCAAATACCCTCGCCGGGTCCTCAGGCCCGGACGAGGCGGGAGGAGCCGAGGCTGGGGAGCGGTGACCACAGGCCCCCATTGTCCTCGAGCCCAGTGTCCCCGAATCCCGCAGGAACCTGGGCAGGCTCCGAGGATCCCAGCCTCTCTGAGTTCCTCTCGGGACACGCAGCCTACGGAGGCTCACTCTACTGGGGGCTCCAAGGGCAAGGTCCCGACCCGCGGTGGGGGGATGGTGACAAGTCCCCAGCGCGGGTGGTCGGGGACGCTGGCGCTAGCCGGCCCCGAGGGCGCTCCCTGCCCGACCCAGGTACTTACCGCTCGGGGAGCTGCCGCCCGGACCCACCACCGCGCTCGGAGACTTCTGGCCGCCCGGCTGAGCCCTGCAGCCCCAAATACCGCCGCCACCCAACTCGGTGGAGCCCCCACAGCCCGAATCCCGCTCCCGCTGCGGTGCCGCCGAGGCGCCACCAACAAACTAGTTTCTCTGGCCTTCCCGCTCCGCCTCCCGGCCCGAGGCTCAACAGCCAATCAGAGGTGGTTCTCTGTGACGGATGGGCTTCCGAACCCGTAATGCGGCTGCAGAAGGAGAAAGGGGAGGGAGCCCAGGCCGCGCCGGTACCGCGGGGGGCGGGGCGGGGAGAGGACAGGACTGCCACCAGATCCTTAAAGCGACAGGAGCTTGCCTGCCCTGCGGCCCAAGTTTGGGAACGCTATGGGAGGACGTTCCGAAGCTTTCCGAAAGAGCGCTTTGCGGGTTGTATATGCCTCCTACTTCTGTTCCGGATCATATGCTTTGTAGGCCTCTTTGGACTCTGCGGAAGCCACAATTTAAGTTGCTGGAACGTTAAAGGAAACCCTTTCTGTTACTAGCGGCTTGTTTCAATGAGATTTCTGCAGCCACCAAATCCCACCGGTATTTGAAATCTGTATTTTTCTGGTCTCCTCTCTGTGTCATTTATCACTAAACTCCTTTTGTGAATCAGACTTCAGATGTTCATTCATTCATTCTTCCCCAAACGTTTACTGTGAGCCTGTGGTAGTTTGGGAGGGAGAAGAAAGATCTGTAATTCTTGGTCCTTGCATTCCCGGTTTACAGCTTATTCTGCTGCTTCCACTTGCTGTATGTTCAACGTCTTCATCTGTACAGTGGGAGGTAAAAAGTCATAGGATTATTTGGGGGCATTAAAAGAGATAAACTCCTAAAGAATGTGCCCAATAAATGTCCTTTCTTTTTTCCCTCCCACTGAAAAATCGATAGTTCAAGGAGGTCACTTAAGGATACAAAGAGCTCTGGTAAAGTACAGAAAGTGATAAGTGCAGTAAAGGCTGGGCAGGGAGAATTCCTAGGAGGCAGAGGTCACACTGATGGGAGGTGCAAGGAAGCCTGACAGAGGAGGAAGAAAGTGTACAAAAGATTTGGGAGAGTGGACTGTGGAACCCAGATGATAGAGCCCACCAGTACAAAGCGGCTCAGATGGGGTAAAAGAGATACCAGGATTAAAGGATTGTAAGATGATAAATACACCACCAGGAAAGGCGTTTTTTGGTAAACTGTTTGGGGTAGACTCACCCGCAAACAGCCCAAGATCAGGTTTTCCCAGCTATGCCTCTCAGGAGCTTTGCAGGACTGGAGAGAGACTGCTCAGACTTTCTGAGGGTCTGGTTCTTATTGCTGAAAGGAGGATTCTAAAACCTTTCTTGAAGGGTTATTGCAAAGATTAAGTAAGATAAGATATGTAATAGGCCTAGCACTTAGCAAGTGTTCAATATAGATTTGTACCCCCTTTTGGCCCAGATCTGCAGACATCTAAAACACCAGGGTTCTGATGTTTACAAAGAATATTGGCCAGAGGTAAGAAGCTAGCCAAGTGCACTGTTAAGGCACTTTCAAAAGAGAAAAGGTGGCATCAAGGTAATGTTTCATTGAAGCAATGACACAGATTGCATTTGTCGTTTTAGCATCCTGCCAATTTTCTAATGCTAGAGTATTTATATAATTGCTGGTTGAATGAAGCCCCACATGCAAAATTGATACTTAGCAAGTTCATAACTGTTGCTCATTATTCCACACAGGTTTTCTGTAAAATTGTAAGTGCCAACAATCTAAAATATGGCCCACATTATCATTTCCCCCCTCTTCAACTCCAAGGCTTAAATTAGATACTAGAATATATTAAAATCAAATACAGTATAGGCAATGGCACAAAATCAGGCCAAGAATATGTATTGAGAAATTGAATTTAGATTTGATTTGAAAGAAGGTGAACAGAGGTCTGTCTCAGTCCGCACTACAGACCCCAGAGCATTACCATCATTATCAGCATTGTAATGACCTGCTTACCTGCTAGCACACACCCCTGGGTAGGGAGTTCTGGGAGGGCAGGGACCATGAAAGTCATCAGGGAATTCTTGGTGCTACACAAAAGGTGTTTACACAGTTTTGAAATACTATGAATAAATCTCCTGTCATTTAGAATTAGCTTTTGCTGCATGTGACATAAAACTCAAAATTAACTGTGACTTACACAAGATAGAAGTTTGCCTCTTGCTCATGCACAAGAAATCTAAAGTTAAGCAATCCCTAGTTGGCAAATCCACAATTGTTAGAAACATGGGCTACTGTGATTTTATTCCTTCATCCCTAATTCTTGGTTTCCATTTGCAAGGTTGCCTCATAGTCCAAGATGGCTGCTAGAGCTCCAGTGATAACATCCATATCCTAGGCAGCAGGAAGGAATAAGAGCAGAAGAGCATGAAATGTGCGCCTCTCAGCTTTGTGAGCTTCATGTAAGCAGACTGCAGAAGTTTCATACAACACTTCCATTTACATTGGAATGGACAGAACTTAGTCTACCTTCCTGCAAGGGCAGCTGAGAAATGGAGACTTTTATATGAGTATATTGCCTCCCCAGACAAAGTCAGGGTTTTGTTAATAAGCAACAGGTGTCTGATGTCAACCAACAGGCCTGGCTAATACCCATTTTCCTTCCTAGCATTGTCATCTACACAGTATTCCTGGTGGCCCCGAATCTAAACTCTTAGAAATTTTGAGATGATATGTAGAATGTGATACATATTTATTAGTAGATAAGCCAACTCTCGGTTCTCCTTCTGCCTCTCTGGATGTTCCTATTTAGTCTCCTCTGCCAATTCCTCCTCCCTTCTCAGGCTTTCAAGTATTGGGGTGCCTAGGAATCGAGTGCCAATAGCTAAGAAGACCTCTTCCTATGTACTTCCGCACTCCAGCCCATGTCTATGGTATGTGTGAGCACTGGCAACTCCCATCTCTGTACTCCCACCCCACCTCCCTCATGCACGCCAAGCCCATGGGTGCAACTGCTGACTCCATCCCTCCCTGTGTCTAATGTCTAAAGGCACTTCACCCTTAACATGCCTCCATAGAGCTCCAGGGCTCTGCCCTTTCTGTGGGCATCCCCATCTCAGGAGAAGACAACCCAATCTCCCTTTTGTTCAAATAAAAAACTGTTGGTATCCTTCTCTCATACTCCATATCCGGAATCATCAAGAAATAGCTGTTGGGTCTGAGTCCTGCCTCCTGCTTCCACTGTCACCCTCAAAGCTGGCCCAAACTACCATCTTTTCAGCTCCTCCAAGGTCAAATCCCCACTTTGGCCTCTGCCCTCTAGAGTTTATTCTCAACACAGCTTTTACACAGATGCTATCTTTTACAACATAAATGTCTATGTCTGTCTCCCCTCCAGGGAGTCTCAGCTGACTCAGTGTGAAAGAAAAGGTCTTCATGTGGGCCCATAGGCCTGCCCTTCCCTGGCCAGGACCACCTCACATATCGTCTCCCCTCTTCCTGCCCTAACATGCTCAGGGAGGCCTCACACAAGCTGAGCTTCTCCCCCTCTGGGCCCTTGACCTTGCCAACTCTACCACACTACCTTCCCCCAGACAGCCACCTAGCTCCCTACTGGGCTTCCTTCTGTTCAGTTGTCACCTTACCACACAGGCCTTCCTGACCACCATAAAGTAGCTTCATTCCCCAGCCCTGGTAATCTCTGTGCCTGTCCATGTCTCCACAGCACTTCCACCTGAACTTAGACACACAAGGTCTGACAATGAGGTTCCCAAGCTCATCCTAGAAAATTGCTACACACCTCATGGCTGAATATCATCACTACAGTTACCTTTGAGGAGGTCCCTTTGGGAAGCTATCCACTGACACCAGTGCCTAGTCTACCCTTCAAAGCAATTTTGGAGCTCTTTTTTTTGGAATGACCCTTAGAAGTTGTAGTATGGCACACTGAAACACACAACAATAATAATTGAACACGACTCAGCAAAACATCAGCATACACTGATGTGAACACGGCTGTGAGACACTGATATACCAAGGTTATGAAACCTTACTGGATTGTTTGTACAGTGCCGCCCACATAAGTGCACAGTGGCAAATTTGCAAACTTAATTGTCAGTTGTCGTACCACAACAGCTCTGATGTTCCTTCCAGAAAAGGAGTTCCAAAATTACTTTGAAGAGTAGACTTGGCGCTGGCATTGGTGCATAGCTTCCCAAGGGGAGTGCCTTGAAGATGACTGTAGTGATAGTCAGCAGTGATGTATATAGCACCTTGTCTAGGAAGAGTTTGCAAACTTCATTGTCAGACCCCTCGTATATACATTAAGAGAGAGAGAAAGAGAGAAAGGCAGGCACACATTGGAGCTGGCCCCGTATGCACAGCCAGGCCTCTGTGCTCTCCTGGTGAACATAAACAATTTCACAGACTGTGTTAGAAAATGCCATTCTGTGATCTTCAATGGCCAAGACTAAAATAAGACAGCTGATACCCCACCACAGACTTCCTCCTGCTTTCCAATAGCACCTGATTTGACACAAACCCTCACTTCCTTGGACCCTCTCCAAAACCACCCTACAAAAGCCCCAATCCTATTTACAGGTTCTTTCTAACACCCTGGCACTGAGGTACCCAGCAGTCCCTCCATGGTGCCTGGTCTCCCTCCATGAGACAATAAACTTGTTCCCCTACAGGTGTTCCTGGTGGAGTGCAGCATTGACAACAGTGCATGAATATATGAATTTTATCTGGGGGAGAGAGTTTTGTCTTTAGAAGGTGAAGTTCCCTGAGAGCAGGGCCTCATCTCCAGGCCTAGGGCTCTTCATAAGTATTAATCCAATGAATTCAGAATGAATTGGAAATAGCTTCAGAGATAGAGTCAGCCTTCATGAAATTAGTGATTTCTGATCTCAGTATTGGACAAATTCAACCAAGTCTTTGATTTTTGATCTAGCTTCCAAAAAATGAACACCTGGTCAGTGAGACCCACACAGCGTGGGGCTGTGCAAAAGGAGGTTTTTGTCAGCTTTGGTTCCCAAGGGCCAGATGTCAGTGGATGCCATCCTGGGGGAGTAGCCTGCATCAATGTCACCTGCGAGTCACTCTTGGGGCCCTGGGTGCACAAAGGAGCAGGAGGGCTGGGTCTTGCAGGGACAGCGGCTGCACAAGGTGGGAGGGTGTTATGTCTTCACCTCGTGAGAACAAGTTAGAAGCCACCTGATCCTCACTGCTCCTTCTACTCCAAGAAGCTGCAGACACTCAGCGGTCTCCATCCCAGTGTTGCCCATGAAGCCCCTTTCCCCCAGCAATTCTCCATGCACCTCCGGAAATGCCTCAATGTAGACCTTTCTTTGACACAGAAAGCATGCTCCTGCACCAAAATGCTCTGGTGGCACGAGAAGGCACAACAGTGACCATTTGGGTGCATAAAGCTGGAGGGAACAATGGAAAGAGATTTAAATGTCCAAGGCTCAGCTGGAGATGCCTATCCCACTCCCTTCCTCTCCAGAAACTAGAAGGCAAAACAGAGAAGGGAACAACAGTTAACACACAGTTGCTCAAGATGCAAAACAGCAAGTGTAGTGTGCTACCTTTTGGCTCCCCCAAAGAATAAGAAAGCACTTTTGACAATGCAGGCGGATGGATGAAGATACCCTGGAGGGCATTCAGAAAATGATTCCTTAGCCCCACATAAGTAGAGAGGGCCCACAGGGGCAGAGGTGGGCTCCAAAGGCTACCTCATTTAGGTTAATAGTTACTTTAATTTCTGAGCCTGGGAATCTGTCTGTCTTCACTCAAAAAATATTAAAAAACCAAGTAGGAAGCTTGAAAAATGACACAAAATTATATACTTCTATACACAAATTAGAGGAAGAAGAAGGATAAAGAAGACCTTTATCCATATGGTTTAGAGCAGCAGTTCTCAACCTGTGGGTTGCAACCCCTTTGTAACAAAGAAAATACATCCCGCATATCAGATATTTACATTACAATTCATAACAGTAGCAAAATTACAGCTATGAAGTAGCAATGAAAATAATTTTATGGTTAGGGGTCACCGCAACATGAGGAATTGTATTAAAGGGTCACGGAATTAGGAGGCATCAGGAAGGGTGAGAACCACTGTTCTAGAGCCTCAGAAGGATGCATTCAGGGATTCTTTGTATACTTAAAAATAATGTTTAGAAGGGAGGAAGAGAAGAAAGAAATGTTGTTTGAATTAGCCAGAACAACTTGAGGTTGTGTCCTGGCTGTACTCCCCACTGGGCAACTGATCACGGTCAACTGATCACCGTCAGGTTATATCTTCTCTTTTCCCATCAGTAAAATAGGAATCATCATCATCATCATCATCATAATTCCTACTTCACAGCATTCTTTAAAATGTTCAATTAAAAAAAATATTTCTGGCTCGGCGCCTGTAGCACAGTGGTTATGGCACCAGCCACATACACCAAGGCTGGCGGGTTTGAACCCGGCCTGGGCCAGCAAAACAACAATGACAACTGCAACAAAAAAAATAGCAGGTCATTGTGATGGATGCCTAAGTCCCCGCTACTTGGGAGGCTGAGGCAGGAGAATCACTTAGGCCCAAGAGTTGGAGATTACTGTCAGCTGTGATGCCACGGCACTCTCCAAGGGTGACATAGTGAGACTCTGTCTCACAAAAGAAAAAAAAACTTTCTGTGCAGCACAGTTATGCCAGAGCCTGGGACCTCATAAACCCTAGACTCACCAGCAGCTGCAATTACAACTAGATCTTTGTAAAGTGCCAAGGAGTGTCCCTGGGTTACTTTTCGTAAGTGCTCCATTAATTGTAATTATTGTTTGTGAATGTCATCATTATTGTGAATGTCGTCTCTGGGAACTCCCGAGCTGGAAGGGCAGGAGCTCAATATCTCTCTCTTGTCTCCCCTGAAAATCTTGTCTAATTAAGAGTCTGATCTTTGCCAATTGGTGGTGGCAGAGAGAGTGACCTCCATCCCTCAGTCTGCCTCCCTGGCATCCATGAAAGCTATCGGGGTGTAGCCAGGGCAGGACTGGAGGATTCCTGGTCTTGTTTCCAGACAAGCTCCTCCAGAAAAATAGACAGTGAGCCCTGTGGAATTTGGTTCCATGTTCAAATGAGCCCATGCATAGCCAAATGGGGATGTTATCTCGGAGTTGTTTAAAGCTCCCAGCCTTTGTCTACTAATGTGTCAATTTCAGAATGTCTGTCAGATACACAAAATGTCCCAGGCGCAATGCTGGGAGTTGAGTATATCCAGAGGGAGATGGGACACACAGGTGAATAAATCCCATTCCTTGTCTTCAAAGATAGCACAAATAAAGCCTGGTAGTGTAAAAAAAAAAAAAAACCCAAATAAAAACAAGCAAAGAATGCAATGGAGATTCAAATAAAATGCCATGGCTGAGTTTGGGAGGGAAAGGCAAGTTTTGCAGCTAATACTTGTGCTGGGTCTTGCTGGGCGGGCCAAGGAGTAAACAAAGACCTGGCATGGAAAGTTTGCAGAGATAGATGCAAGGAAAGAAGAGGAGCCCCTGGGAGGAATATGAAGTTTAAGGGGGTGTGTGGTGGGGAGGGGGGAGAGAAGAGGGGAAGAGGTAGAAAGATGGAAGGGAGGGGAAGAGAGTGTGCATGAAATGCTCCTGGCTAGCAGTACAGCCAACTATCCTCCCACAGTGCCCGGGCCCACGGTGGAATGAAAACTCCAGGCATGCGACCAGATAAACTGTTAATATTTGTTCCCACAAACGATCACTGCACTGCAGTGAAAAGCAATGAACTTACTTTGCAACATGGATACATCTTGAAAACATGATGTTGAAACAGAAGAGCAATTTGCAAATGGATACATAGAATCCGATCACATTTATACATATTATAAAATCTTACAAAGCAATACTATAAGGTAGATATTATTTATAGATGGTTGCTTATTTTTTCTTTAAAAAAATTTTTGTTTCAGCTCGGCGCCTGTAGCTCAAGCGGCTAAGGCGCCAGCCGCATATGCTAGAGCTGGCAGGTTCGAATCCAGCGCGGGCCTGCCAAACAACAATGACAACTACAACCAAAAAATAGCCGGGCATTGTGGTGGGCGCCTGTAGTCCCAGCTACTTGGGAGGTTGAGGCAAGAGAATCGCGTAAGCCCAGGAGTTGGAGGTTGCCGTGAGCTGTGATGCTACAGCACTCTACCCAGGGTGACCGCTTGAGGCTCTGTCTCAAAAAAAAAAAAAAAAATTATTTCAAAGTATTAAGAGGGTGCAAATGCTTTCATTCTTGTTGGAAACAGGCTTTTGAAAAACACTGTGGCTTTAGTGGGATTCTATCACAACTCCTACATTCTTTTGGTTTGCTCTTATACTTTTCCAACATATTATTTCAAAACATTATGGGGGTAAAAGTGTTTTTGGTTATGCTTGAGTCAGGGTTATAAATATGCCCATCACGCGGAGAGTGTTCACTGTCAGGTTTTCACCTATCCTCTCCTCACCCTGCCTCGACTGATTTCCACTGAGTTTTATTTCCCTCTGGGCACACTGGTTAGTTCTAACTAATCTGGAGTATATGTGGTATTTGTTTCTCCATTCGTTAGATATAGATACTTCCCGTAGGTCTTTAATTCCATCCACATTGTTGCAAAAGGCTTTAATTCATCCTTCTCCATGGGGGATTAGTCGTCTGTAGTCTACACATACCTCATTTTGCTAATTCACTCCTGAGTTGATGGGTACTTGGGTTGGTTCCACACATTGGCAATTGTAGATTGTGTTGCAATAAACAGGAGAGTGCATGTGTCTTTTTGATAAAATGACTGCTGTTTTCTTTGGGTAGATACCCAGTAGTGGGATTGCTGGGCTGAATGGTAGGCCTATGTTTATTTATTTGAGAAATCCCCATAACGTTTTCATAGAGGTTGTGCTAATTTGCAGTCTCATCAAAAGCATATTGTCCTTTCTCTCTACAGCTGTGTCAGCATCTATTGTTTTGGGACTTTTTAATAAAATCCATTCTAATTGAGTTAAGGTGATATCTCATTGTGGTTTTAATTTGCGTTTTCCTAATAATCGGTGATGTTCAGCATTTTAAAATATATTTATTGGCCACTTGTCCATCTTCTTTTGAAAAGCTTCTGTTCATGTCTTTTACTCACTTTTTATGGGGTTGTCTTTTTGTTTTGCTTTGTTGCTGATTTGCTTGAATTATTTGCAGATTCTGGTTGTTAGCCCTTTATCAGATGTGTACCTCGTGAATATTTTTTCTCGTTCTGTAGGTGGTTTGTTTGCTCTGTTCATTATTTCCTTAGCTGTGCAGAAGCCTTTTAATTTAATCAAGTCCCATTTACTTACTTTTGCTGTTGTTGTGATTGCCACTGGGGTCTTCATAAGTTCTTTGCCTAGGCCGATCTCTAGAAAAGTTTCCCAACATCTTTTTGCAGCATTCTTATAGTTTCACACCTTACTGTTAAGTATTTTATCCATCCTGAGTTAATTTTTGTGAGTGGCGAGAGAGCTGGATATTGTTTCATTCTTTTGCATTCTTTTTGTGGCTATCCAATTCTCCCAACACTATTTATTGAATGGGGCTTCTTTTCCCCAGTGTACATTGTTGTCTGTTTTGTGAAAGATTAGTTGGCTGGGGCAGCGCCTGTGGCTCAAAGGAGTAGGGCGCCAGCCCCATATGCCAGAGGTGGCGGGTTCAAACCCAGCCCCAGCCACAAAAAAACAAACAAACAAACAAAAAGATCAGTTGGCTGTATGTGGATGGTTGTATATCTGGGTTCTCTGTTCTGTTCTATTGGTCTATGTCTCTATTTTTGTGCCAATACCATGCTGTTTTGATTATTATAGCCTTGAAGTATATAGTTTGAAGTCTAATAATGAGATACTTCCAGATAGGTTCTTTTTTGCTTAAATTGCTTTGGCTATTCAGGCTTTATTCTGGTTCCAAACAAAGCTTAGAATTATTTTTTCTAGATCTGTGAAATATGACATTGGTGTTTTCATGGGGATTACATTGAATCTGTAAATTACTTTGGGTAGTACGGATGTTTTAACAATGTTCATTCTACCAATCCATGAGCATGCTGTATTTTCCATTTCTTTGTGTCATCTGCGATTTCTGTCCTCGGTGTTCCATAGTTCTCTTTGTAGCACTCTTTCATCTCCTTGTCTATCTATGATGGTGCCACTGCACTCTAGGTGACAGAACAAGATCCTGTCTCAAAACACACACAGAAAAGGCAACACCAAATGATGGCAAGGAAAGGAAGAAACTGAATCACTGATACATTTATTGGGGGGAATATAAAACGGTATCACAACTCTGGAAAACAATTTGGAAGTTTTAGGGCAGTGCCTGTGGCTCATGGAGTAGGGCGCCGGCCCCATATACCGAAGGTGGTGGGTTCAAACCCGGCGTGGGCTGAACTGCAAAAACAGAAAAATAGCCGGGCGTTGTGGGGGTGCCTGTAGTCCCAGCTACTCGGGAGGCTGAGGCAAGAGAATCGCCTAAGCCCAGGAGTTGGAGGTTGCTGTGAGCTGTGTGATGCCACAGCACTCCTCCAACGGTGATAAAGTGAGACTCTGTCTCTACAAAAAAAAAAAAAAAAGAAATCCAATAATAGCAAATGAAGTGTTTTAGACATCAGGTTGTTACAAGCCTTATTTACCCCTTATCAGAATCATAGCTAGACCTTTTGCATTTTCTCTCTGCCCCTAACTTACAAAAGCAAACTTGTCATCGCACTTAACAGGTCTCGAAGTCTGAAAGACCAATTGTGTCTCTAAGGAATGACTCAGACATTTGAGTTACCATCGCAAAATTTCCATCATGAGATTATTTTGTCCAAGCCCTTTCTGAAGTAGACTAGAATCTCAGAAGAGTTATATCACTCCCATAATCTCATGTAATTGCTTAGTAACTGAAGTCACAAAAGTAGAACCCCAGACTGCACTTCCAACAACCTCATAAGAACTTCCTTCTTGTGATTTACAATGAAATATGAAGGTATTTTTTGCTGTAGAAAACATAACACTTAAGAAGAAGGAAATCTGGTCAGGCTAATCGGTGCTAGAGTTGCTACTGCTACTCATATTCATTATACAATAATAATAAAAAGAAATAACATATACTGATTCAGTACCTCTCGTATGCCAGCCTCACCTTTTACACATCCTTTCCTTTAGGTTTCACAACACTAGGAGTGTTTTATCTTTTCCATTTTACAGAAGAAGACTTTAAAACATTTAAGTAACTTAATTCTTGTAGCTAGTACATGATACAGCTGGGATTTGTACCTGAGCATTAAATTATACTGAGAGCACAGAATGAGCATGTAAATATAAATAGGTACACATTACATAAAACGGTTTGAAATGTGGACCTGCAACAATTTTTGGAAATAATTTATTTCCTTAAGGACTATTGAAGATATGATTTTTCTAAACATTCATTGTATTAAATCCTGGGAAATTCACTCATTTTTTCAACATGGAATATTGTTCTCCTATGGCATTCAAGATACTACACCCAACAGTGGGGACATAGTCATCAACAAGAGAAACTTGTGGGCGGCGCCTGTGGCTCAGCGGGCAGGGCGCTGGCCCCATATACCAAGGGTGGTGGGTTCAAACTCAGTCCCCGCCAAATTGCAGCAAAAAGTAGCTAGGTATTGTGGTGGGCACTGATAGTCCCAGTTAGTCAGGAGGCTGAGGCAAGAGAATCGCCTATGCCCAGGAGTTGGAGGTTGCTGTGAGCTGTGACAGCACAGCACTCTACCGAGGGCAACAAAATGACTAAAGTGAGACTCTGTCTCTTAAAAAAAAGAGAGAGAGAGAAATTTGCATCCTATGTTCTCTCTGCTCACATTCTTACAATGGATTGCGCCAACTGTAATGAAAGCTAAGCATGACGAGAAATGACTCTTATGCTGGGGTCCGATGAGGTGAGTTAGGAGGTAGCTAAGTCTCTGAGACAAAAAGGAACAGAGAGTGTTTGAAGACCTGAAAGTCATTGTAAGCGCAGGCAGTGAGGAGAAAGATAGGAGGTTAAGTCTGGTGGGGAAAGGAGTACGCAAGCCACAAAGCTGGGGGCACGGAGGTAAGACGCCAAGTATGGTAGTGGTCCATACTTGCCTAAGAGGGCAGCCAGGAAAAAGCACAGAATGTCTGACGGCACCATATTTTATAGATGGCACTGAATAAATGAGTTTGGAGACCACGTTCTCAAAATATGTCATTGCAAACATAATCTCTTTTTGTCACAGATTAGCAATCTAAAACCTTGACAAACATTTTTTAAGGCCTCAATTTCTAAGTCAATCTTATTTTTTTTAAATTCATATCCATTTATCTCTCTCTATAAAATAAACATGGTCTCATTTGCAGTTCTTAGAGTCCTTTCTAATTTTACTCCTCTCCTCAACTATAAATTATGTTAAAGGAGAGGCATGATCGATGGAAAAATGACAAAACGTGAATGCAAATTAAATTGTGCTCAACTAACAGTTGCCTTATACTTAATGATTTTCAAAAATATATAGATTTATTTTTATAAACTTAGAAAATAACAAACCAAAATGAGTACCCACGAAATTTACAGAAAGATACTCATTAAAAGGAGGAACTAGTTTGGTAAACCCTATTAATATTAAATTAAAATAAGAAGGAAAAATTAAAATGGCAGGTATAAACAGCATTAAATCTGCTTTGCAGCGTTCAGTTACATTCTTAACTTGGTTTAAAAACAACTTATTTTATGAAACAAAAATAAGCAAAGGAGGCTTAATTAAACTACAAAATTTCTGCAGGGCAATAGAAATAGTCAACAGAATAAATAGGCAATTTACAGAATGGGAAACAATATATGCAAACTATACATCTGAAATAGGGCACATAGCCAGTATATATAGAGAACGCAAACAAACCAGCAAGAATAAAACAAGCCCAGTAAAAGGTACGCAAAAGAGAGGAACATTTTTTCAAAAAATGACAAGAAGTTAACAAACACATGAAAAAAAGTTTAATATCACTAATCATTAGGAAAATGCAAATTCAAAACCACAGCGAGATACCACTTTACTCTTGTCAGAATGGCCACAATTAAAAAGTGGTGAAAAGAGAATACTGTTATACTGTTGTTGGGAATGTCAATTAGTACAAACCTATGGAAAAAGGTATGGAGATTTCTCAAAGAACTAAGAGTAGATCTTCCGTTCGATCCAGCAATCCCACTACTGGGGATCTGCCCAAGGAAAAAGAAGTTATTCTCTAAAAAAGACACCAACACTCATGTTTATAGCAGCACAATTCACAATTGCAAATATATGGAACCAACCTAATCGCCAAGTTATCACCAATTGATGAGTAGATAAAGAAAATGTGGTATGCGTGCATGCACCCACACGCACCCACACCCACACCCACTCACATGCGCCCACAAACACACATACACACACACACACCCCACACATGCCCACATGTGCTCACACCCACCCATACCCACCCACGCCCAACCACACAAGCCCAAACACGCCCACATGCACCCCCACACACACATACACACATGCCCACATGCACCCCCACACACACATACACACATGCCCACACACACCCACACCCACCCACACCCCTCCACACTCGCCCACAGAGACACATACACTCCATGGAATACCATGTAACCATCAAAGTGAATGAAATACCTGTAATGCCTTTTGCAGCAACCTGCAGGAAACTGGGAGGACACTATTCTAAGGGAAATAATAAAGGAACAAAAAAATAAAACACATGTTTTCATTTGTAAGTGGGAGCTAAACACTGGGTGTCCATGGTCATATAGAATGACTTCATAGACATCGGAGCCTCAGAATGGGGAGGGTTGTAGGGGTGTTGCCAGAGGCCAATTACCTACCAGGGGCAAAGTGCACTAGTCAGGACACAAGCGTATTAGAAGCCTAGATGTCTTCACTGTGCATTTCATACCTGTAAAAAAATCCTTTTGCATCCCCTAAATCCATTTAAAGAAAAAAGCTTATTCATATGTATCCTCACACTAACCCCCAAAAAACTAATGCAAAAAATTTAAAAGCTTGTTCTAAAACTAAAAAGTAAATCAATTAACAGAAAAGCCATGATACATGTGTGTGTGAACTACACAAAGGCTAATTATGTAGGTTTTACCAATGTTACAAAATAGACTTTGTTCTAAATTCTTGATGCAAGACCAATTCAGAAATAATTGCATACACATTTGCAGAAACCACTAAAAATTGTTTTCAAACTACTGTCATATTGCATTCATAGAGGGACTATTCAAAACTCAAAAATGTGGAGTCAATGTCTGACTTTAATGTATCATGTTAAGACTTTAATATGATGACTACATTGCACAATGTTAAAATTCACAATGCCCGCACATTTACAAGAAGAATAGTTTTCATTTGCTCTTTTAAAACAAATGGAATTTTTGTACATATATTTCATCTTTGTTTTATGTTTCAGTAAATCAGATACAGAACCACTTTTTCATTGGCTTTCTTTTCCTTTTTCTTTTTCTTTTTTGCAGTTTTTGGCTGGGGCTGGGTTTGAACTCACCACCTCCAGTATATGGGGCAAAGTCTCACTTTGTCATCCTCAGTAGAGTGCTTTGGCATCACAGCTCACAGCAAATTCAAACTCTTGGGCTCAAGTGATTCTGTTGCCTCAGCCTCCCAAGTAGCTGGGACTACAGGCATCTGCCACAATGCCTGGCAATTTTTTTGTTGTATTTGTCATCGTTGTTTGGCAGGCCCAGGCCGAGTTCGAACCCACCACCCTTGTTGTATGTGGCTGGCACCGTAACCACTATGCTACGGGCACTGAGTTTCATTGGCTTTATTTTTTATGACTGCAAGTTGTAATGGGTGGTAAATGAAAAATTAAACCTTAATTTAAATTTTCTTCTCTAGGTCCCACCTTGCATATATAATATACCTATCACAGCAAAGGGCAATGACCTAGAATTATCCTTAAATTAGGACACTGTGCCTTTGCTGAAGTTTAAGTTTTGAATCTAATAGTTTCACTATTTAACTGACCTTTGTTCTAATCACTATGGGCATTTATACCATTAGGTGCTTTTTAAAAAGTCAGTACATTGCCTAGTGAGGAAAAAAAATACTAATATAATATAATCAACATTATTTTTATTTGTAAACAACCAATAACACTGACAACAACTCTCAGTTTAAACCCATAAAACACTAGGTAGGAAACAGGAAATGACAATTTTAACAAAAGACCTGTTTCATAATTGGCTAATCTTTTATAAGTATTAGTCAGTTTGCAGTCACAATGTGTACATATGTTTCAGCTTTCAATATATATTTCTGAAGAATCTGCCCAAAGCAAAACTGTCTTAGATGGAAGCAAAAGTACATCAAGATGGAAGGTAGAGCTAAGTGAGAGGTGGTGGAGAAAGCTCCATTTGCTCTTTTAAAACCAATGGAATTTTTGTATATGTATTTCATCTTTGTTCTATGTTTTAGTAAATCAAATAAGCCACTTTTTCATTGGCTTTATTTTTCATAACTGCAAGTTGTAATGAGGGATAAATAAAAAATTAAATCTTCTTAAACTTTCTTCTCTAGACCCTGGGTTTCAGAAAATCTGAGTAGTAATTTTGGTTAGGCTCTTACCTACTCTTACACTAGGGAGGGACCTAGAGTAAGTCGATGAATGCATGTTAGTCATGTCTCAGTTAATTAATGTTCATTCAGGGCTCATTATGTGGCAAATTTTTCATTCACAATCTCATTTAGCAAATCCTCACAAAACCCCCAACAAAGTAGGTAGTACTATTGCTATGAAAATGTAACTTTACAGATCAAGAAACTGATGTTAAAAGATGTTAACCCAAGAACAGAACTCCCAAGACACGCTGATTGCCTCTTTGCATGTAACGCAGAGGTTTTCAGCCATCTATTTTTTATTTTCTAAAGGCCTATTCTGAAATATCTTTAATTGATTTTTAACATCCTTTCTTGCCAACTACTTTGCAGAGGTATCATCTCTGGGTGCATGCTACCAAAAGTATTCTCAACATAGCCATTTCATGCTACTATAAAATTTGACCACTAGACATCTGACATGATACATTTAATGTTGATTCACAGTTTGGACATGTTACTAAACCAGAAAGAGGTATTAAGTATTTCAGTAGGGGAATAAAATATAGGGTGTCCCAAAAGTTGCCCCTAAAGTAACCATGTATAGGGAATATGGGAAATTGTAGGTAAATATACATTTATTTACAAAATATCCATTACAAAATTTCACAAAATATTTACAGAATAGTCTTTATGTATTGGCCACTTCTTTATAAATTTTTAACAGATATTTTTATTGCATAAGGTTCATTTTCTTTTGGTCCTATGGTTATCTGTGGCTCATCAGTCTAGATAATTGAGTTTGGGACCCTGCTCTAATCCAAGATGTCTTCCAGCCCTAAAATTCTATTTTAACAGAAAGAAACCTGGGACATGGCTAACAGGAGTCTATTGACTTATTCAAGGTCCCCAGGCTAGGAGTAGGGCAGAGCCTAACCAAAATTACTACTCAGATCTTCTGAAGCCCAGGCTTTTGCTTTTTCCAAAAGATCTCTTGCCTCTTATTTGCACATAGATGATGTGATTTCAGTACAATGAAACTTGGGAAATACAGTTATTGAAGCTATAAAGAAATATTAATTAGTCTACTTATGGAATAAAATAACCTAGGAGCTGGGTGAAGGTTGAGACAGTGCACAATTATTCCTATAAATATCATTTACAGAAAAGATTCTAAGAGTTGAGAGTGTGAGTCATGAATAGGAAAGAGTATAAATGTTGGGAAGCGGTAAAGGGAAGGAACCCATATAGGCTGGACTGCCTCTATGATACCCCCCAATCAGCTCCTGCGTGGGGCTCCTTATCTGGAGTGTTCTGCATACAAGTATGGCTGTGAGACTCTCTTCATCCCAGAAGGAAATACTGGTTTCCTCATGTCCTCTAAGAAGTTCTGGAATATAAGCTTGCATATGTACATCTGACATAAGGTTAAATCTAAAATATCCCTCAAGGGATCTAAAAATAGACCTGCTATCTGATCCTGCAATTACTCTACTAGGCATATTACGGAAGACCAAAAATCACTTTAAAGATTTTTGCACCAGAGGGTGGAGCAAGATGGCGACCGAGTAACAGCTTCCTTGCAACTGGGCACGGTGAGACTGGGGAGAGAGGACTTCAGGCATCTCTGGCAGGCAAGATCTGCCCATAAACTTCCCTTTGGGGATTCAGGGAGACAGTGTGAGACTTCTGGACACCCTGAGGAAGGCAAGAGTGGCAGAGATTGGGCAAGTGGTTGCAAGTGTTTGTTTGGTCTGATCCTGTCGGCAGCTGTGGGTAGGGCAGCAGTGGAACTGCAGGCTGGGGGGTCCTTGCCTGTGAGATGTTTGGGTTTCTTTTGAACTTGGCTCAGTTGAACTGCCTTGGGAGAACTTGGGCAAGAGTGCAGGTGTCTTTGGGTGTTGTCTGGGGCCCCAGACTGGGCCACCAAACCAGATGGAGCTGCCAGTGTTTGGTTGTGGGCTGTGTGGAGTCATTGTGGGAGAACTGCCCTGGCAAGCTCCACCTTCAGGGTTGCAGAACAAACATCATGTGGGATTGAGTAATCTAGTGAGTGAGCAGACTAAAGGTGGGGACTGAGACGCCTTGCAGCCATAGCCCTCAGGGGCATAGGGCGAGATCGGTTTTGGCACACTGGGTAAGTGGATAGCCACTTAAGGAGTGATCCCAGCCATAAGCACTTTCCTGGGAAAGCTTCTGCTTAGCCCAAGTTAGCAATTTGAAGTGTGCTCTAAGCAGGCTGAGGAGGATTTAAGCTCTCCACCCTGCAGGGTTTGAGAAATCATTAGAGACACAGGGTCACTCCCTACAAAGATCCAGTAACAACAGAGTGATTCTGCCAGGGTCTGATCTCGGAGAGACACCTCCCCAACTCTGAGGATGGTCATAGGCAAAAGTGAAAAATAATCATGAGGCGGAATCAACAGAAAAACTCTGGCAATATGAATAATTAGGGTAGATTGACTCCCCCAAGGAATGACAAGGTAGATACAGAACAAGATCCCTTGCATAAGCAAATGGCTGAGATGTCAGAAGTTGAATTCAGAGTCTGGATAGCAACTAAGATCAGCGCAGTGGAGGAAAAGATGGAATTAGAATTTCGAACAGTAATCCAAAAGATGACCCAAAAGATGTCTCAAGAACTGAACGAATTCAAAGACAAAATAACCAAAGATTTTGACACATTGAGACAAGAAGTAGGCCTCAAAGATCTGAGAAATACAGTAGAATCCCTCAGTAACAGAATGGAACAAGCAGAAGAAAGGATTTCTGACATGGAAGACAAAGCTTTTGAATGCTTCCAAAACTTCCAAAGAAGAAGAGAAATGGAAGGCAAAAATGGATCATTCTCTCAGACAGCTCTGGGATAACGCGAAGAATATCAATATTTGCCTTATAGGGATAACTGAAAATGATGAAGTGGTGTCACAAGGCACATAATCTCTTCTTTATGAGATTATGAAAGAGAACTTTCCAGGCATGTCAAGAGATTCTGAAATTCAGATAGCAGACAGTTTCAGAACTCCGGCATGACTCAAACCAAATAAGACATCCTCCAGGCACATCGTAATTAAGTTCACAAAAGTTAATATGAAGAAGAAAATTCTCAAAGCAGCCAGATGTAAGAAATCCATTATCTACAAGGGGAAGAATATTAGAATAACTGCAGATCTCTCTGATCAAACCTTTCAAGCTAGAAGAGAATGGTCATTGACTTTCAATCTCCTAAAACAAAAGAACTTACAACCCAGGATCTTGTATCCAGCTAAACTGAGTTTCATTTATGATGGAGAAATTAAATACTTCAATGACATCCACATGCTGAAGAAATTTACTATAACTAAGCATACTATCCAGGATATTCTCAGACCTATACTCCACAATGACCAGCACAAACCTCCACCACAAAAGTAAACTCACCCAGAAACTATTTATCAAATTTCATCTTCCACAGAGAAGAAAGGACTAAAAATGTCCACTGGAATTTGTAAAGATTTATCATTACTTTCAATTAATGTGAATGGTTTAAATTGTCCTCTAAAGAGGCATAGGTTGGCTGACTGGATACAAAAACTAAGGCCAGATATCTGCTGCATACAAGAATCCCACCTTAGCTTAAAAGATAACCTTA
>CAUYRH010034311.1:0-53953 GCA_963574655.1 Perodicticus potto
CGTTTTGTTTTTTATTTTTATTTTTTTGAGACAGAGCCTCAAGCTGTCACCTTGGATAGAGTGCCGTGGCATCACAGCTCACAGCAACCTCCAATTCCTGGGCTCAAGCGAGTCTCCTGCCTCCGCCTCCCAAGTAGCTGGGACTACAGGTGCCTGCCACAACGCCTGGCCATTTTCTGGTTGCAGCCGTCATTGTTGTTTGGCGGGCCCAGGCTGGATTCGAACCCGCCAGCTCAGGTGTACGTGGCTGGCACCTTAGCCCGTTGAGCCACAGGCGCCGAGCCGATACTTACAACTTTTCTAGGGGTTACAACTTTCAAAATTAAAAAGAAAGAAAGAAGGAAAGGAACAAGCAAGGAAGCAAGCTAGCACCTGGTGTGGTCCAGGCCCTTACTGGGGACAAGGGTGGTGTTGTGGACACAGGTGGCTCCTATCTTCCCACCACCCTTTTCCCCTCCTGCTAACAGCTCTTCCCCTCCTTCCCTTCCGTGTAGCTATAGTGTGGGGTAGACACATGATGCAGGCCTGGCCAATCAGGTGCTCCATGATGCTGCCAACTGAGATTGGTCAGGGATGATATGAGCTGGACCAATCAGAATTCTTCCCTGGGACTACTAAGTGGAACTTCCAAGGAAGTTCCTTCTTGTCTACAATCAGACAGCTATAGCCTGTGATCCCTGAACTTCTCAGTGTCCCTCATCACCGTAATAAAGTATGAATCCAGAGGTGGACACTGCTGGGTAGCCTGGGGGGAAGAGGTCTTGGCAGTATCAAGTTCTTGGTTTTACATCCAGGGGGCCGTGGGGACCCAAGGTTCTGGAGCTCTGACCTCAGTTCTGTGGTGTACTTGCAATGTTCTGTGTAAATGATGAGAAGGCAAGGTGTCAGGGGATGTGTTATGGGCAGTGGCAAAGGACAGAGGAGGGACAGAAATGTGTGTGAGAGAGAGAGAGATTGGAGAGATTGAACACATGTATTATCAGGAAAGGCTTTTTAAAAGAGAAGAAATTTGAGCTGAGTCTTTCAGGATAGGGAAAGTTCTAAAAGGGTGGTATTCCACCTGGAGAGTTTGGGACACTTTGGATAAAGGCAAAGAAGAGGGAATGTGCAAAGAATTGTCCTCAGCCTTGTAATGGTCTGGTCTGGTGAGCATGTGTTAGCCTAGATGGGAGTAGCAGGAGGTAAGAAGATGCTCTGATCAGGAGCTGACCTGGGAGAGTTCTAAAGTCAGACTTTACCCTGGGGACACAGCAAGTTTTTGAGTAGAGGAAAATCCTGATCGGACCTGCACTCATGCACAACACTGTCACTATGCCATAAGAGCCAACCCGTTTGGGGGCAAGGAAGAAAAGGGATGAGTTTCCTAAGTGCAAGCTCATTTATTTTCCCTGAATAACTTCCACCCCACACAACTATAAAACGGAATATTTGCATTCTCCCCATTGCTTTGTTTTCTAGAATTTGCAGAGCTCAGTTAGCAGAAAGATTGCTTAGGATACACATTAAGGAAGCTATTGCGGCGATCCTTCTTCAGCGAGAAGCAGTCGGGTAGAAGGTAAAATATTCCAGCTCTGAAGTCAGACAAGTTATATTTTAAGCCCAGCTCAGCGATCTAACCTTGGGTGATTTGTTTAACTTCTCTAAGCCTCAGTTTGCTTATCTGTAAAATGGGGGAACTAACTGAAACTATTCATAGGACTGACAGCTGGATTACATGAGATAACCACAGAGTGAACATCATAACGTCTGCCATATAATGAGTTCTTTTTCATTGCCAGTGATCATTATCATTATCATTATCATTACCAATAACTGCTGGACCCTGACTGCTACGTGAAGGCCACCAGGGATAAGAGGTAGCCCATTCCATTGCTGGGCAAGTCTGATGCTTCAGTGGAGCTGGAATCTACTTCTGGATATTGCCCACCCTTGTGTCTTAGCTATGCCAAAAGTACAGCTCTGAATCAGATAAATAACTGACTCTTCTCCTGGATCCTGCATCCAGCTGCCCGCCAGAAGTCCCAGGCAGGCTGGGAGCCCTGGAACCACTTATACTCACATACCACTGCATACACTCAGGGGCACCAGGTGGCAACTGAAAACCGTTGCAGGGACTGCCCAGGGAGGCCCCTCTGGGCCCTTGTGGTCTTTCTGGAGAGCCCAAGGCCCCAGTTGACCAGCCCCAGAAGGCCTCTGGCTTCCTGATGCAGGCCCCTCACCATTTGTGGGAGGGGAGGGTGGTCTTCCTGCTCCGGACATACTATGGAGTTCAGCCCAGTCCAGTCCAGGGCTGAGGCAGAAAGACCTTGTTGGGGGGGGACACCCCAAACTCTGGCCTCCACACTCCCCAAAGGATGTGGTCTCTGGGGAGGACAGATGCTCAAGCAATTAACCCCCTCCTCTCATTTGCATTCCTATCCCTGGTGGCAGATTCGTATCAACATCCCCAGGGCAAGACAATCTTGTTTCCCCAACAAAACCGATTATGTACATCAGGCCAGGGAATTAATCACCAGCCACAGGGTTGGAGCCAATAAAAGAAGACAGAGATGGGAGGATAAGTGAGGAGGGAGGGAGGCCAGGCCCGCTGCCTCAGGCTCACCCTGCTGGCCGCAGATCCTCTCTGGCTGAGACCCTGCCCTCTCTGCCCGCTTTTGTTCTCCCCACTTGGAAGTATCCTGGGAGGAAGAGGCCAGCAGGCGTGGACACAAACAGGGAGTGAAGATAAGCTCGGAGGACCTTGGCAGGTCATCTCCATGTGCGACCTGAATCGTCCCCGAAATAGATGTCCCCTCCTTTACTGATGCCAGGTTGCTGCATGCTCCACCCATCCGCTGGACCCAGGGCACCCCAGTAGAGTCCCCTGGAGGGTTCTTCTTGGCTATGGGGCTTAGGTGAGGAATGGGCTTGGGCCACATCTGAACCAGATAAATAACTGACTCTTCACACACACATCTGAATCAGATAAATAACTGACGGCCATGGCTGCTGGTGACGACCCCTGTGCACTGCAGTATGAGCTACCCTGTCTGGTAAGCACCCAGCCCACTGCCCGGCCATCCTCTGCTGGGCTGTGTCATCCCCAGCCCTCTCATTCTGCAGGGAGGGGAGGGAGGCGCGGTTCACCTGTATTCCAGGGAGAACTTGGTCAGCTCCCTGTTGTTGTGGAGCCACTTGAACTCCAGCGGCCAGCTGCCCTCGGCCATGCATGTGAGCACCAGGCGGTTCCCTTCCAGGTGGACCTGTGTCCGCACAGGCTCTGTCTTGAAATACGGAGACACATCATCTGTAGGGAAACAAAGCCACTGGTTATCACTTTCTCACCTATGTGCCTTGGCTCATTTAGATCCCTGACGCTCATGGGCAGACGGAACAGATGTGTATAGCCAGGTAACATGCCCAAGGACATGTGGTTAGGTAACACATGAACTCGGGTCCATCTGACCCCAAGGCTTGGTCTTCAACATGAGTCCCCCCACATACTCCAACCAGAGCCCCAGTACCCTCTCTGCTGGACCATGCCAAGCTTACAGACCTGCTGCCTCTCCCACGCTCTGGCACCTTCCATCCCTTCTTGCTCAGGACACCTGTCCACCCCACCCTCTTTGCTATTGAGTTTCTCCCCTGCAGGGGAGAAGGCTGGAGGAGACTAACTGTGCTCCCGCCAAAGAATTACAAATTTCACAAGGAAAACAGGGAGATGCCTGGTTGACACACAAGTCACAGAGGGTAAGGGGTCCCCTAAGTCTTGCTCCCCAAGGTTGGGTGAGCCCCTCAAGGGCCTCAAGCACAGAGTCAGTCTAGTGGGCCCCAATACTGCTGGCTGCTGGACTGTTCTGTCCTGGGCTAGCCTGCTTCACCTCCACACTCACCGGTCAGGGGAGAGGAAACGCTGATGTTCACGCTGTGGGGAGGGGGCTGAGTTGTTGCTGCACCTGCCTCAAACCCTGTGACCTCGCTCAGCCCAGAGAGCAGGTCTTGTCCCCACGGTTCCCTTCATTTGCTTTGCATGGGAAGAACAGAAATGGAGGCACCTGTCCTCCGGGGGAAAGAGGGTGGAAGTGAGAGGGGACATGGGCTGACAGAAGACAGTGGAAACGGAGGGTGGGGAGGCACTCAAGCCCAACACTGAGGTACTTGCCTTTTTGGGGCTGGATGGGGCTGGAAGACAGGAGCCAGCGTCTAGTGACAGTATCAACAGGGACTATATAGCATTTGCTGGGTTCTGGGCTGTGCCAGGGGCTCTACCACAGGTTCGTTCAATCCTCATGGCCATCCCATGACTAGAGGACATTACAATCCAAATTTCATAGAGGGGACGCCAAGGCTCCAAGGGGTTAGAAACCTGTCCCAGGTCACAGAGCCCTAAGGGACGAGCTGAACCTTGCAGACGCCAAGTGCTTGAGCCCACACAGCTCTCAGAGAAGTGGGGACCGAAGTGGGAAGAGCGAATGGACACGAGGGAAGAACCCACAGACCCTCAGGGTTTGTGCCTATGAGCCCTTGCACGTGATAGACTGAGGGAGTGAGTTCCAGGAGGTGCCGCTTGACAGCCGACCTCCTGAGCGTCCGCTACGTGCTGGGGCCTGGAGCGGCAAGTTAGGGGGTCAGGCCCAGCTCTCCAGCACAAGTGCACACACCTTCTGCTGACCACACTGTGTCCAGAGGGTGGGCCGTGCTGGAAGCCACACAGGGAGAAGCTGGCAGGGCAGGTCCCAGGTTTCCTGACCTCCTGCGTCCACAGACCTCTGTGTTCACCCTACTGCTCTCCATTTGCTTGGGCGGGGGATAAATATCCACTTTTCGGAGTCTCAATTTCTCTGCCAGTGGACATTGGGAGAGAAACAGCTACCTCAATGTCTAAGCAGTGGAGGAGGTAGTGATTGTGAAAATGCTGGCCTTGAGCAGACGTCCTGCAAACACCCACTTCTTCCCTGAACGCTGAAGCCAGTGGGTAGACACTACCAGGCAGCCTTCTTTGGGGCTAAGAAAGGAAACAAACCAGAGGAAGCGGGTGGGAGGGGTGATAAAAAGGTGGAAGGGGGGACCCAGGCTGGCCAGGCAGCAGGAGGGATTCTCCGGCACCCCAGATGTCCCCCGGGGATTAGCAGGGGGCAGGAGCCCTGGACCCCACCCATCCTCTCCTCCTCAGATTTCACAGCACTGGGCGCACACGGTCTCTGGACTAGTTCAGCATCTGTTTCCAGGCCTCACTCTGGGCTCAAGCACAGACTTACAACTCAACAGAAGCCGCGGTGCCTGTGTGGGGCCCAGTCCCTGGCTCTATTGCATGCCACCCACAGCCTTGCCCCCCACCTCCAAATCCAGGGGCTCAACTTCATGACTACATAACTTGGGATGGTTCTGGGGGGCTCTTTCTTGAATGCTCACCCCTGCTACTGACCCTCACTGTGGGGGCTAACCTGAGGTGGGCTGACGGTGGCGCAGAGGTGGCATAAGGCCCCACCCCGACGTGGGCGTGTCTCCTTGTCTGACAGCTCGTGTTTCCCTCATGCATTTCTTGCGTTCATCTCCACTGCTCTGCCCACAACTGCCAAGTGGACATACCGTCCTAAAACAGGTTGAGAAGGAGCCTGGGGGAGGAGTGACCACCATCTCTTGGTCCCTCTTGGGGTACTTGTGCCTCAAGGCCCTAGCCCACCTCTAGCCGGGTGGTGGGGAAGGCAGCAGGCACCCATTCACCAAGGAAAAGGACTCCTGCCTGCTGCCTGCCAGGCCGCCAGCTCTGCTCTCCGCTTAACAAATGGGCACATTCTCACTTCAAAGGCGCATTCATATTCTCCAGCAGCTTTCAAGAGTCCTTTGAATCGCGTTTTTAAAAACCCTCTGTTCATGGCTGTCATCACTCGTTTGTTTTAAAACAATAACGTTCCCAGCCCCCGAGTGATTAAATCCCTTCTATGCGGGGCTGACTCAGAGCTGGAACAGTCAGAGGGGGCGGGTGGTGTGCGCTTGTGTGCACACCCGTGCACGCGTGCGGGCACACACGCTCCGACACCCTCGCCTCTGTAAACCTGCTCACTGGGCAATTTGCTCCCAGGTCTGCATTTGCCAGTTCATTCTTCAGGCCCTCCCAAGGGTGCCAGCCTGCAGCCCAATGACTTTTGCTCGGATGGGTTGATGATTCTGGTGGCTGCTGGAGATAATGAGTCCAGGGAGGAGGGGACGGGAGGGAGGCCTTTTCCCCAGGCTCTGCTGGGTCCCAGGCCTTGAGCCGAGCGCTCCGCATCCCTTGTCACATGTTATGCTCACAAGACTCCTCTCCCCAAGTGCCTGCAATGCAGTCGCCCCTGTGATGGGTCACCCCCTCCTGCAAGGTCCCCTGCCCTCTGTATGCAGGGGATTCTAGGAGGGAGCCCTATGCAGAATGCAGGGCAGTGGCAAGGAGTCCAGCTGGCCGGTTTTCCTCAGTGGACCTGGCAGGGGGTTGGGGGTGTGGGTGCCACAGGAGGAAGGTGGGATAACAGTGCTTGTTCATATGTGTGTCCAAGTATCTGTGAATGTCAATGTGTGAGTTTATGCACATCTGTGTATGCACGTCTATGTGTTCAAGAGGGTGTGTGTCTGTGGATCTGTTTCTGTGTGTATGTGTGTGTGTTTATGTGCCGGGACAGATTTCTATGCTGTGAACGCATAGGAAGGTAACACAGACCATTGATTGACTAAGGGAAAGTTACTTAACTTCATGACTTCTTTGTACCTTAGCTGTGAATTGGGGATGTTTGCTGCGAAGATTAAATAAATTAATAAATACATAGCACTTAGAACAGAGCCTGACACAGGCTACAGGAGGGGCTGCTGTTATTACTATTGATCATACAAGCAGATGGGCACATTAGCCCAGAGAGAAGAACTCATGTCACATTGGCAGGGGTCAACAGCTCCCTTCAACCTCAGTCCTAGCATGGTACGGTGTACAACCTGTGCAACTGTACATGGCAGCCCTATAAGCCACCTTCTCCGTGGGAAGGAGATAACTGAGAATGGAGGAGAATTTTGGATAGAAAGAATTAACATTATAAAGACGTAATTCTCTTACAGCTTTCTTCACTTCAAAAACACACACAGAGGAATTTTTTAAGTATACAAAAGAGATAGAAAAGGATAGCCAAGAAAATTCTGAAAAAGAATGGCAAGCGGGAGACTCACGCAGACACTGAACTATATTCTAAAGCTGCAATAATTAAAACATGTGTTCTCATACAAATGGGTTGATGTAGTCTAGAAGTCTAGAAATAGACCCCGATACATATGGGGGGTATTTAACGTACGATGAAAGTAGAATTTCAAATCAGTGGGTGAAAGACCAATTATTCCACAAACGGTTTTGGAACAGCTAGGGAGCCATTTGGGAATAAAAAATAAAGTTGAATCTCTTCCTGAGATTTTTTACCTCAAAAATAAATGCTAGATAGATCAATGTTTTAAACATGAAAAATGAAATTCTAAAAGAACTAGAAAAAAAATAAAAGAGATTTAAAAATATACAATCTTGGTAAAGCAAAGTACTTGCCAAGTGCTTTCTAAGTACTATACAAACTCCAGAAGGTCATAAAATAGATTGATACCTTCTACTATATAAAAATTCTGTGTGGAACAACAACAACAAAAAACCTTGTAAATAAAAAGAAGCAACAGATGACAGACTGGGGGACGATATCTGCAATTCTTCTCATGGGCAAAGAACTAATTTTCCTGATATAAAAACATTCCCACAAATCAATAAGAAAAAGATTAACAAACCAATAGAAAAATGGGCAAAGGATATGAAGTTCCCAGAAAAGAATTACAAATGACTCTGGAACACGTACAGAGATGCTTAGCCTCACGATAGGAGGAAGGTAAACTAAAACTCAATAAGGTACCATTTCTTCCCCATCACATCAGCCAAGATGTGAAAGTGTGATACTCAGCGCTGGCCAATTTGTAGAGAAATAGGCGCGCTGGCACGCAGCTCTGTGGGGCTGGAGCAATTCAGCAATTGTATCAAAGCTAAAAATGCACACATCCTCTGATTCTCAGCTCTTGAAGGAATTTACCCTCTGCAGACACACTTGTGCATGTGTGAAATGACAGCACTTCAGAGCCATATGGCTTGTAAGAGCAAAAGCTGGGAAATGACCTGAATGTGTATCAAGAGTGCACTGGTTAAAGAAACGACTGCGCCTCCAAACAATAGAGGTCCCCGCGGTGGATGGCGCGAAGCTGATCCTGGAGAACTGCCGGTAAGTGACAGAAGCAAGGTACAGAACGGGGGGCATACTCTCCTACCATTTAGGTAGATGTTTTTCTTTTTTCTTCAAGTATAAAAATGTATTTGCTTGTGTAGGCATAGGCTCTTTCTAGTGGCCAACTGGTTCCGTGACACTTTAGGGAGGACTGGGTGGGGTGGGGGCTTGCCTTTCACTTTGTATGACCCTTGTATCATACGCCACAGGGATTACCTACTTCTTTATGACCAGATATGTGTATCCATGTACGTGAGTATGCGGGGTGAGCAGTCTTGGGGTAGCCCTGCTGGAGACAGGGGAAGGGACAGGTTCTATGTGTATGATTAGGGGGTGTCACTTGGCTAGAGGTCCCTGACTACCAAAGCCTGAACCCCTTGAATGAAGAGCTGCCTTCAGGGGCAGGCAAAAGGCCATGGCCCAGGGCTTCCTTCTAATTTCCCATACAGGTCAAGGGGCCACTGATGGCCATTTCCCCTTGATATTCCCACTGAATACTCCCATTGTCATCCTAAGGCTCTGGCTAAATGGCTCTACACAGAGTTGAGTTGAGCTAATCTCAACTTCAGATTTCTTCCTCCCTGTAGCCCCCTGCAAAATAATGTCATCTTTCTCCAGAGTTGTCAGGCTCTCTCCCCATCCATGTCTCTGGGATTTGACTCCCCAGCCAGCCCAGCCCTGGGAACTGCACCTCCCATGGAGCCATTCCTTCTGGGTATGCCGGTCAGCAGGCGGACCCAAGTGAAGGCCTCCGCCAGCCACCAATGGGCCAAAAGATGTCCATCTGGCCTCCAGAGCAAGCTGGAAGGGGTACAGAGCCGGGACAAATTCCCCTCTCAGCTCTGAAACATCCACAAGCCTTTTTCTCTTAGTGGCTCCTTTGGTTGTTACAAGCTTCCCTGGAATGCTCAGGAACAAGGCGGTAGCCTGGGATTTCTAGATCTCCTGCCATCTCCTAGTCTTAAACCCACTCCTTTGGCCCCAGCTGATCACTGCAGCCACCTAATAGATGCCTAGAAGCCTATGCTTCTGAGTCCTGGCTGGCCGCAGACCCAAGCAAGATGGGGAGGACCCACTCTTACCAAACCTTGCTTCTCCCTAAACTTCTATTTCTGCTGCCTCCTTTATTCCATACTATTCATGGAAGTTTCTATCCATGAAGCATTTGACATCCGTCATCTCAGTTAAGAGTCATGAGAACTTGCCAAGGAAAGTACTGTCATTGTCCCCATTTGACATGTGAGAAAACTGACACTCAGAAAGCTTCTGTAATTGGACTCTGACACAGACAGAAACCCAGATCTGGTGGATTCCAGAGCCCCAGACACGGGGCTCCTGAAGTTGCCTCACCCTTCACACCCTGAGACCTGGAGCCCCATAGGCAGCAGGTGAAGAATGGGGGGCATACACTGAGGTTGGGGGGACCTTGCTCAGCGTGCTGTTTGAAGGCACAAGCATAGGTCACGTGGCATTGCTACCCCAGCTCACAACGTCGCTGCCTAGAGCCAGATCTGGGGCGAGGGTGGAACAGGGCCGGGCTGGGAAGTGCTTGGAAGGACAATGGTACAGAACATCAGGGGGAGCCTTGTCTGCCCGGGGTTCAGGGCTCCAGAGGGATAGGATGACAAGGAGCAGAGAAGAAGGAGGTCACACAGCACAGAAGACGGACAGATGCAAGCATGACACACCAGTAAAATGAGGCGGAGGCCAGAGCCTTGGAGGCTCCTTGGGCAGAAGAGGTTGAGCTTGGAACCTCAGTCCCCAGCTCTACTTTCCACATAAGCCCCCTGGAGCCATCTTTTCCAGGAATCGGGCTTCAAGGTCCCAGTGGGAGAGGATAAATTAGGCATACATCCTTTTCCTATGCTAACTAAAGTTTGGCCTCCGGCACATTCACCTCCCTTGTCTCTTGGGTAAAAGAGAGTGGAAGCCCTTTCCCTAGAGACTTCCAAGGCTCGGTGGGGGGACCAAAGGAGCTAACAAGTTGGAGCAAACTGCTTAGTACCTCAGGGATGCCCCTTTCTGAGACACAAACCTTTGTGGGTGACCACATGGGAAGAGATGGGAGAGGGGGCTGTTATGACCATTTCGCCCATTCCCTGCTTCTCAGAACTATCTGCTCAAGGATCTGGCAGAATCCTGAATATTCCACATCTGACTCTTTCAAATTCTGCTCCCTCATGGTCATTCTATGCTGGCTCAAAACCTGGTTTCTGCCCAGGATGGCTTGTAAGGTCTTGAGCAAAGTGTCAGGACTGGGGTAGAGACAGCCTGAGCCTCAGGAAGGCTACAAAACCCAATACAGGGGTCCCTGGAACAGGGTGCTATGGCCTTAGAGACTCTCTCCAGCTGCTGACAGGGGTCCCTGGGCCCAGAGCTGCCTGCTGTTCCCTTTCCCTCCCTCCTCCATTCCTGGCACAACCCACTGCTCCTGCCCCCCAGCCCTCTCCTCATGGGGTCCCCTCCCATCACTGCCTCTCCCACCAATGAGATGCTAATTTATGCCCCTCCCCTGCCTCCCTGTCTCCTGGCAGATGCCAGGCCCAGTGCGGGCCCCCATGCTGCCTGCATGCCAAGTGCTTCATTAGCCAAGAAAGAAGCTCCTGTGCTCCTTAATCTAATCCTCGCCAGTGACCTTCAGGAGCCAGGCACCTTCTGACGTCGGGGGGCCTGGGAAGGTGCAACAATCAATTATGCCGTAGCCCCCGCAGCTGCTGCCGAATGGATTTCTTGCTCAGAAAAGCGTGTTTGAAAAGCATCTAATGGAACGGATCATCAATTTGTTTGAATACACATCTAATCTGATTAGGGGGGCCTGGCCACCAGGGCAGCCGGTGCAACCAAGCCTGGACATGGCCCTGGCACTATCAGCCAGGCGGTGAGGCCCAGCCCGGGGAAGGAGGGGGATGTGCCCCAAGCCCACCACCCAGTCTTCCTGGGGCATGGCCCACTGTATGTCCAGCCAAAAAGTCACAGAGAAAAGAACAAATCACACAGATGCCAGAAGGACTGTTTTTCTATAGCCCTGACATTGGCACACAGCCTGGGACAGAGAAGA
Organism: Perodicticus potto; assembly: GCA_963574655.1. Classification (NCBI taxonomy): domain Eukaryota; kingdom Metazoa; phylum Chordata; class Mammalia; order Primates; family Lorisidae; genus Perodicticus; species Perodicticus potto. Next base: position 11,308 of record CAUYRH010034311.1, read on the forward strand.
TGCTCAGGAAATATGTGGCGGATAAGTGACAATAAAGCCTGGGAATGTTAATATCGTCACCTCCAGGGTAAGACTAGCTGATGCTTGCACTAGGTTGAACAGAGTCCCTGCCAAATTCACATTCTTCTTGAGACCTCAGAATGAGACCTTATTTGGAAATAGAGCTGTTTCAGATGCAATGAGTTAAGGTGAGGTCACATGAAAGTGGGTGGGTCTTACAGGACTGCTGTCTCTACAAGGGGGGTAGAAACAGAGCAGGGACAGGCGAGGAGAAGACCCCAGGAGATAGCATAGGTAGCATAGGGCAGTGCGGCAGCCGGCCATGGAGCACCAGGACAGTGCTCAAATTCGGGGGCTAGATGAGGCAGAGGGGTCCTCTGCTACAGCCTTCTGAGGGGATGTGGCCCTGCTGTCACCTCGATTGTAGAATTCTGGCTTCCAGAACTTTGAGAGAACAAATTTCTATTGTTTAAAGCTGTCCAGTTTGCAGTATTTTGTTACGGCAGCCCTGCGAAACTCACATGATGCCTTTTGGAAATTTCTGTCTATCACTTCTCAATGTGGCAGAGACTCAGAGTCCTGAGAAGTGAGTCTGGAGCCTGAGTCTTGCCTTGCTGGACCACGGCCAGTCCTTCCCAGATATGCCATATCCACTATGCCCCGGGGCCTGTGCGTGTGCCATTCTGCTCCCACGGGGAACCCTTTCTTTCTTGCTTGGTGGGGAAAACATAGGGTTCAATCCATGTGAACTTCTGTTCAGCACTCTTCCAAAGCTCAAATGCTGTGTCCTCTGTAACATTTTCCTAATGTCCCCCCTCATGTCCCTTGGACTCCTGAGGTCACCTCTCTCACAGACCCCCATGATAGTAAGCCACCCCCTGGAAGGCAGCCTGGGCTCTCTCGTCTCCTGGTCCTAGGAGCTAGCACCCACCTGGTATGCAGGACGGCCCAGACCCAGACATGAACAAGCAGATGAACACACTTGTGTGGACCTCAGCCAGGTCTGTTTCCTCTGGAGGGGCTGACCATCCATGGGACCTCTACGTCCCTGTCCAGCTCTGGTGCTGCAGGGTCTGAGTAGCTGAGAGTGGGATGACTACAGGGCCTGGGATGGGCCACCTGGGCTCAAATACAGTGGGCTCTGCCACTCACTGGCCTCGTGACCCTGGGTAGCTCTCTACTCTCCACCTCAGTCTTCCCTGCTAAAAAATGGGAATAGTAGAGCCTGCCTCACAAGCCTGTTGAGAAGGGCACGTGCATAGACCAGTGCCCATCACAGAGAAATGGCCCACCAAAAAAGAGGCTGTTCTCGCCCCCGCCTTTGCTTGGCGTAACCTCTGCAAACCCATCTCACAGCCAGGGCCTCCCACAGGTAGATAACGTCCAAGCAACCCCAGGCTTGCAGGGAAAAAAAGATGGTTCTCATTTCCGATAGGTTTATTTTGCAATTAACAGAGGGGAAGGAAGCCCTTTCTTACATTTCAGTTGGAGGGTTCAGAGATTAAACTTATACCATTGATTAGAATGTCTCTTGCCTAACAGTGCTATTATCATTTTAGTGTATTCAGATTCATTTGAGCTATAAAAGCGCAATAATAAAATTCTGACGAACTCCTCAAATTCCTCCCAAGAAGTTTTATGATGCTGCATGGACCACAATCTTCTCCCCCTCATTGACCCCAAGACAGGATGGCACGTTGGAACAACTCTCTGGTTTTACTGCCGAGACCTAAGACCCGGGAAATCGATGAAGACCTGTGTCAATGGCCAACTTGCGGGGCGGGGGGTGAGCTGCCTGGCCAGGTCTAGGGGGCTCTGTGGAGACATGGTCCCTTCTCTTGTCTCTGTCACCCTTTCTGGTGATGTTCCTGAAGCTTCCTCATAGGTGAGGTCTCTCCAATGCCTGGGTACCACTCCTCAGCCCATCCCCTAAGCTTGGGGACTCTAGAGGCATACAGACACTGGCCTCCCACAGGCCTGGAGGAGGCCAGAACAAGGACACATAGGTCTAGGGGATGCTCCAGAGGACTCACAGCCTGGGGGGCTCCAGGCTCTACCCCCTTGGCCAACAGCAGTGCCAGCAGACACAGGGCACAGAAGGAACACACCAGCAGTTCCAAAGTGCTGGCCGGGCGGTCACCTAAGAGCAGACGGCCTATTGGGTGTGAGGAGAGGGAGACAGAAGTGAGGGAGAAGATGGGGGTTAGGGAGGTGGCCCGGACTTAACACCAGCTTCGATTTCTTAACATGAAGGAAGAGGGCTGAGCTGGGCAGCAGGTCCTTTAGGGGCTTGGCCTGACCGCACCCAGATGGGTTCGTTTCACCTGGTTTCAGGGGCTTCTCCTCATTTCCCCTTTCCTGGTGTCAGGGCTAGGCAGCCCGGCTCAGGGAGAAGGACAAAGGACGTGTTGGTTAAGGCCTGTTCCAGGCAGAGGGTCTCATGTTTACCCTTTTAATCCTCCCAACCACTTTGGGGATGTTATGAGCATTGCTCTCCAATTTCTCTCCTCTGAAGCTCAGGGAGACAGGGACCAGGTCACGTGGGGTTTGAACCCACAGCTGTGCACCTCCACCTCCATGCAAGGCCTTTGACCTCCCCTGGGGTCAGGGCTGTGTTTGGAGCCCACAAAAGGAGTCCCCGTGGCTGGGCCCAGGGCTGGGGGAAAAGCAAAGCATGCGTTGTTCTCCACACGGAGGCTAAGAGATGGATCCGCTGCCGCCGAGGAAGAACACGCATTCATCAGGCTGGTGACCCGGCGTACCGGCGCTTTGTGGCGTGTAACAAAGACTGCCGAGCAGAAAATTGGAGTTCAATTTGCCGTCCATCCTGCACGCAGCGCTCAGCCCATTCCAGTCCCCGGCAGGCACCTCTGTGCTTTGTCATAAATAATAACACCACGCAGCTCCACGGCCCTCTCCGCGGTTACAGTCCCCGAGCAATTTACAAGCTGGATTATAGACAGAGGTACGCGTTCGCCTGCCCGCGGGCACACGCTGCTTGCTTACAGCCCCTCCCCGGTCACGTGTGTGTGTGGGGGGGCGCAGGCCACCCTCATGTCCTGGTGTCACCAACCCGGGGCTGTGCCCAATGTGGAGGGAAGCAGCCCCTTGTCCACGCCCCAGAAGCTGGGCTCCGCTCTTGTCCCAGCCATCGTTCTGGCCTCTTTACTGGCTCTGGTGGGCAGCAGAGCCCCCTGCCCCTTGCTGGACCAAGGCCACAGCCACCAATTTTCTCTCTCCGTCCACTTTAGAAAGAGAGTCTGGACCTCCTTCCCCTCTGATCAATGGTGTCTCCGTGTCTCCATGGAACTCTACTGAGGGGTTGTGAAACAGCAACTGAGACCCATTCCTTCAACTTCTCACTTAATGTACGTGATGCCTGGAGCCCAGAGAAGTGCAGGACACGGCCTCAGCTGCTGTGGGCACTGAACCCAGGACCACTGGCACTCAGTTCATGACATGGTGCAGCTACCTGCAGGGAGGCCTGCCACGGCTGGGGCAGACCGAGCTCCCTTAAAGCCCCTGGAAATGTCCCTGGAGGCAGGGCCTTTGGGTCAGAGCTGGTTCCCCTCCTGCCATCAAACTGAGGTCACATATTATATGACAGCATTTATATGAACTACCCACCCCAGGGAAATCCACAGAGGCAGAGCTCAGACTGGCGGTTGCCAGGTGGCTGGGAGAAGGGGTACTGGGGAGTGATTGCTAAATGGGCACGGGTGTCCTTTTGGGGTGATGACAATGTCCCGGAATTCAGGAGAAGTGGTGGCTGCTCATTATTGTGAATGTACCACAAATGTCACTGAATTGTTTGCTCTATTTTTTAGGATAATTTTATGTTATGTAAATCTTCCTGCCATCAAAAATAAATAAATAAACATAAACTGTGTGCAGGGTCAGTGCCTGGGCCCTCCTTCCCCTGCCTCTCTGCCCAGGCAGTGCTTAGGAAAAAGCTGCAGAGGAGTTCTGAAGACCCCTTCCTGTCCTAAGGGGTCCCCCGGCTCCTGCGTCAGCCACCAGGACTTAAGAGCATCTCCCTGAGTGAACTCAGGTGCTGGCTCTGCATTTGGGGTTCTAAAGGTGTCTCTATTCAGTCTCAGGGGGGCAGGACTCAGAGCCTGTTCTGGTCCCCTCTCTGGGCCACTGCTAAGTTTGCAGGACATTAGGAATGAGGACAGAGAAGCTTGAATTTGTGGGTGGATGGGGAGTTGAGCCCCAAGTGTGCATTTACGAGCTGCTCGATACCAAGTCAGCACCTGTGTTTTGGGAGCCACCGTCTCCTGGCTGGTACCAGAAGGTCCTGCAACACCTCCCTTGCTGGACTCAACACCACAGAAGTGGACAAACACCCAGGGGCAGCACGGCTGGCCGAGGGCTTGGTACACGGAGACTCTGAGCAGGGCCTCATGCTGGGGCCGCTGACGTGTCCTCTTATTCACTCCGCGTGCTGTGGGGTAGACTGCTCATGATCCCAGCTGACAGCTGGCAGGGCTGGGTCACTCCCAAGGTCACATAATGAATGGAAAGAGGCCTGCGTGGAGCTATGAGAACACACTAAAGGTTAGTTTTTTGTACAATCCTGGTGTCATCAAAGGCCAGCTCTGTGAATGAAAGCCCCCCCAAGAGAGAAGGCAGGGCTTTGCCTCAGTGGAGCTCCAGGGTGTGTGGATGGGCTGCCCCAAATGCTCCTGTGGGCTGTTCTGATCCCTGCTCTGGGGGCAGTTCGAACCCCTGCCCCACCCCCACTCACCTTGGTCTGGCCTGCCTGCCCGGCTCAAGTGCCTGGGTGCAGGTGGCTCTCCCAGACAGCAGCCTGACCTGCCTGCTCAGGGAAGCAGAGGGCGTATGCCGGGAGGGACAGAGGGAGAGGCATGAGGACTCCTGTTCCAGGGGGCTGCATTCATATACCCCTGCCGGGGCTTCCCGAGGCTTCTTTCCTCACTTTGAAAATGCAGAGCCCATCTCTTGTGTGCTAACAGTGGCCCCAGAGCAGCCTGCAGGAGGCTCTGCTACTGAGCCCTGATGGTTATCCACCCAGGGAGGTCAGCTGGCCTCCCTCTCACTCAATGCCACATCCCCAGATCTAATCAGGCCCTTGGTCTTCTTTGGAGGAGCCTGGGCCCAGCAGTTGACACCAGGGAATATGAGAGAGACACAGACACAAGGAAACGCATACCAATGAGAGAGCGGGCCAAGTTCACCCCGAGACCATTCACATTGAAATGGGACTTGTACCTCTGCCTCTGGTCCCCAGCCCCTCCCATGGGTAGCATGAGGAGGGCAGTGGTTGAGGCTGGACACAGAGGAAGGCCTGGGCTGGAGGCTAGGCCCTGTCCCAGCTGTGCCCCTAACAACGAGAGCACCCTTGGCACCCATAGCCTCTTAGCTGCCCTAGAGGGAAGCATGGGGAGAGGGCTCATAGAGCCCAGCCTATCTTGTTGGTAGATAGGGAAACTGAGGCAGAAGAGTTTAAAGAAGGATTGGAGGCCAGATTTTCTGAAAGCAAGTAACCATGACCCACTTGATAGCTCTTGGCCTTATCTTTCCCACCTATTAAATGGGCACAAGGGTTTAATGGATATCTCTTGTCCCTCTCCAGTCTAGGTTCCGCCCAGGCTTTTTTGAGGCTGTGTGGTTAGGCTGAGAAACACGGTTTCCTACAGATCCCAAGCTGCCCTTCTCAATGGATTCCTGCCGCCCTCGACTCCCCACTGTGGCCTGAACCCTACCTCTACAATGCAGGTACCAGTGAATGTGACCCAACTTGGAGAAGTCTTTGCAGATGTAATCAAGTTCAGATGAGGTCATGAGGGTGGGGGTGGGGTCCCCAATCTGACATGGTTGACAGATAGAGACCCAGAGAGAGAGACTGGGGAGATGCAGCTCCAAGCCACGTGCTGCCTGAGACAGCAAGCAGCACCAGAAACCAGCCGAGGCAGGGCTGACCCTCCCTGCCAGGCTCAGGGGGAGTGTGGTCCTACCGATACGGTGACTGCAGCCTCCTGCCCCCAGAATGCCGAGACATGAAATTTCTGTGTTTTCAGCCCCCCGGTCTGTGGTCCTCTATTACGGCAGCCCTAGGAAACTAATCTATCTCATTGCCAACACCCCCAAGTGACACGCTGGGCACTGAGCAGAGACCCTGCCCCTACCCAGGTTTCTCAGACATGCCCCCAGGAGAAGCGAGTCCCCTCTTGGGACTCACCCATTCTCCATCATCCCATAACCCCCAGTGACCCTTAAACTTTGGAGCGCCCTGCCAGGCTCTCACACACCTAGATCATTTTTGTGCTTCGGTCCCTAATCTGGTTTCTTGCATAAAGAAGGAACTCAATAAATATTGAGCAAAGGGATAAATTATAGGAGTTTCCTTGTTTCCAGGAGGCTCTGTGACACTTTACACTGGCCCTGGCTGGTCCATGCCGGCCCCAGCTTGCCCTCGCCAGGCCCATATAGCAGCCCTGCAGTTGGGCCTGAGTGCAGCAGCTGGTGGCTGGCGGGGTCCTGCTCAGCAGGGACCTGCAGGCAACAGGATTGGCAGGCTGGCAGGAAGCTGATGTGACTGATGGCCCTGCCCCAACAGGCCCTTTCCAATCCCTTCCCTGGAAGCCAGAGCTTTCCGGGAAAGAGAACAGCACGGCCCCCACCGCCATTCCCCAGATACACTGCCCTTCCCCCTCGTCTCTCCTCCTCCCAAGGCTGAAGCCCTTATCCCTCCCCTGCTGGACTAGGGGATCAGTGTGGAAGGGATGGTTGGTGTTCACAGTGTCTTGTGCTCCCCTTTTCCCTGGCAGGACACCCCCATCCAAAGAGAGTGGCGTGAGAGTCACATACTCGCTGCCCCCTGTCCCCACTGGGGGCAGCCGGAGGAGGACCCTCAGCTTCCTAGGGCTGGACAGCTCTGTGCTGTGTGTGATCCCCGAACCTACTGCACAGATAAGAAAACTGATGCTCAGAGGCATGAAGTGACTTAGCCCAGGTCACACAGATCACCCTGGAACTGGAAGACAGGGCTCTTGGTTTCCAAAGCCCAAACTCCTCACACAGTGATGCACGAGGCAGGTGGGAAAGGTGACAAAGTCACCCACAGGTGCTCCATCCCCACCACCCCGGAGTCTCGGAGAGGCAGGAGCAAGAGGCCATCTCTCCAGTGGTAATGCTGTTCCCAGGGACTGGGGCTGGCCTGGGATTTCCTTGGAAAGGCCAGGCCCGGGCCCCCACCAGAGGCCAAACCATCACGTACATCACACAGGTGAGGCTATGGATGGTTGTGAAGACACCCACCTCCCCCAGGACCCTGGGCAGCTGGCCACTCCTCTGGCCCTTGTTCCCGTAGCTCATGATGTGGCAGATGACCTCTACCCACCCTCCCCAGGGCACCAAGTTGTAAGCCAGTGGCATTTGAGGCAAGAAGCTGGGAGCAGTAAGGGCTTTCATCACTGGCTGTATGAGACCTCAGCTTTCCATAGGGAGCTGACAGGGAGGGGGGGCCACAGAGCAGCCCTTGAGGGGTGAAGGCCAAGGGGTCCCAGGTGTGGGGGACAGGAGGGCAGGTGTTTGGCAGTGGACGAAGCCAGCATGGGAAAGTGAGAGTTTACAGGAAGGCTACAAATTACCAGAAAGAATAATAAATTAATATAATAGGGCTGCTTGGCTAGTGACATGGGATAAAACATGTGGTCAAAAAAAGTCCCACGCGAGATTGTCACCAGGATGAATGAGAAGGGAAGGTGGAGGGGGGAAAGAGTGGGACGGGGAGGCTCCCAGAACAGCCTGCAGAGGCAGCGGGTGGCTGTGCTGCCTGGGTCCTCCCTCCTTCTCCACCCCTGCTCTGATCAACCAGGGGTCTGGCGCCTCCTGTCCATATGCCCCAAGGGGTTCCTGCTCTTTCCACTGGCTCCTCCACCCCGCATCTACCCAGGAAGGACTCCCAATCTGCCCCCCTAGATTTCCAGGTCCCTTGACTCTATCCTGTGCAAATGCTCTCTGCCCTCAGCAGAATATGCACTTCACTCATTCACTCACTCAAAGCTCAAGTCACTCATTCTGCAAATGCTTTTTGAGCGCCTGTTATGTGCCAGGAGCTATCACAGTGAGGAAGAAGGAAACCTCTGCCCTTGAGGAGCTCACGGGCACATGGAGATGCAGGAGCCACCCGGAAGAGGGACAAGGGCATAACAGAGCACAGCCCTGGATATACTGGGCCTGCTTCACCGCTGTGGAGGCACTGTTCTTGGGACTGCCAGGGACCCTAGAAGAAGGGGTCCTTAAGCAGCATCCTAAAGGGCATGGGGAGTCAGGCAAGGGCAATTGGGAAGACTGGGCAGCAGAAGGTGCCATTTGTACAAAAGCCAGTACTCGAGAGAGGAAAGGTGGCTTCTGGGAACTTTAGTATTTTAGCAGGGTGGGGCTGCAGGGTTCAGGGGATGGGGGTGCAGGCGGGGAGAGAAGCACTGGCAGGCACAGGGGCTGCAAGAGCAGGCCTGGGGAAGACGAACTTGGATCCAGCCCTGGCGTTTCCAGTTAGGAGCTGCACGACCTTGGGCAAACCTGTTAACCTCTTTGATCTGGTTTCCTCTTTGAGGCAAAGAGAATGAGGTAGGAATAATAGTGCCTGCTCCAGAGGAGAAATGAATGAAAGAATGCATGGTGAGGCTCAGGGTCCCAGAGCTTAAAGGGTTTATAAACTGTGGCAAGAAGCTTGAATGTCATCCTGAGGGCAGTGGGGAGGCACTGGAGACTGTGTGGGTGTGCATGTGTGTGGGTGTGTCTGTGTGTACATGTGTATGTGTGCAAAAGTGCACTGAGGGCTTGTCGGGGTGGCAGGACCAGCCAGTGGCTCTGTAAGCCAGCCCCGATGCTTCCACCTCCATCCTCTCCTGCAGGAGAGTCAGACACAGAGGGAAAGACAAAGAAGTTAAGGATGGTCTTGAATGACCTTGGTGAAGCTGAATGAAGGACCCTCCACTTCTCAGCACAGAGGACCTCCATATCGTGACTCATCCTGCAAGATCTTTCTAGCTCAGGGAGTGAACACCAGGTGGCTGTAGAGACAGGATTCTCACAGCCAGGGAGGATGGAACCCGTGAGGCATCACCGCCACTGGGCACTGGCTCCCTGCAGGTCAGGAACCTGGCAGATAGGCACTTGGGGCAGAGTGGGGCTACCGAGGAAAGTCAGGAAGCTCCTAGAGGAAGGGGGCAGCGTGTGAGTCATTGGCTGGTTGACCAACCCAGTGGCATTGGTCTGACAGCTCTGCACAGGGGCTGAGGGCAGGATGACGCAGTCCTTGAGCTCATAGAACTCAGCGGCTACCAAGAAACTTGGGTGTTAAACAGGGATTGCAAGAGTGAAGGTGTGTGGAAGGTGTGCAGGTAGCCATGGGAATGCACAGTCACAGGAGACAACTAAGCCAAGGCAGAACCCAGGTGAAGACGGAGACACCGGGCAAAGAGTTTGGAAGGGACAGACAGCCTGGTTCTTGCACACTGGGCTGGGAGGGGGCGCTTGTGTCTGGAGCCCCAACAGGACAGGAAGAAGGTGGAACAGGAGGAGAACTCACAGGGCACTCACTGGCCTCATCGCCAAGCCTGCCTGGGTCTAGGCTTTATCCTAAGGGCATTAGAAGTTGCTAAAGGGACAGTGTCAGCTCTGTGGTTTTCTCTACCTCTCCGGGCAGTGCGGAGGGGCTGGGTGGAAGGAGGAAACAGTGGACACTGAGACTGCAGGTGGGAGGCTGCTGTTAGGGAGCCGCTTTGCAGAAAAGATGCTGAGGCCAGTTGTGGAGGTGGACGTGTCCAGGTGGAATGTTCTGGTGCATATTCAGACCTGGAATGCAGAGAAGGGGCAAGGGACATCAGTTGGCACGTGTAGGGGGACTGGGGCTGCTACTTTCCAAACCTCCCAGAGAGAAAAGGGAGAGTGAGGGGAAAGGCAGTTTCATGGCCACTGCTCAGCACATCTCCAGATCCTCTTGGGGTTCTTGACCCATCGGAGGTCCCTAGGCCCACTCCCAGTCTGTGCAGGTACAGTTGAAGGAGCTAAGATGCATCAAGAGCTTGCAATGTGCCAGGCCATCCCAGGTCCTTTAGATGACACACCATGTCCACGTGACAATCCTCAAGGTCACAGTCGGGAAGCAGCAGTGCAGTGAGGCTGAGGGTGTGCCTCAGCAAGGTCTAGTGAGGGGAGAGGGATTCATACTCAGGTCTGGCCAAGTCCTTGGCCCAGGCTCTTGTCCTGAGGAGACCTGCTGTCTTGATGAGCCGCAGGTGGACAGGCAGGGCTGCCTGCACTGTGTCCTCCATCGCCTTCTCCCAAGGAAGTGGCCAGTTGTCCCATCCCTCCATCCCCTTCCATCCTCTACTGACTCTTCCATGCTGCAGGGCCCTCACCCAGCACAGCAGGTCAATGTCTCTGTGGCTCATGTACCCATCCTGCATTTGTCCCTGAAGGTTGAAGGTTTTATTTCCAGGAGAGAGGAGAGGCCTTCTGGCCACAGATAACTTATGGACAAGTCCATACATCCATTGCCCTTTGCACCCACACAGGTGCAGGGGCAGGGAGAGAAGGCCTCGCCCCTGCACCCCAGCCTTCTTTGGGCTAGTTGGCCTCCCCCAGCATCTGCAGCTCGTTCAGTGGCTGTCCTGGGGCAAGCTCCTTGCTCCTCTCTTCTCTCTGTCCTGAGTCTTCTTACATCACTTTGGCCATGTGAATGCTTCCTTTGGGGGCTTAGTTTTCTTTTTGGTCACGTGGGGAAAATATTTCCCTGTCCAGAAGAAAGATGGTTCTGGAGAGAGAGGAGGTGGTTTGGCTTGTAGCAACAGCACGTCTGAGTAGGCACCAGGGAGCCCTGCAGGGCATGAGGGGGATGAAGGCAGCTGAGGTGCAGTGGGGTGGGAGGGACCAGGCTGGATGATGAGAGGTTCTCCTTGGGGCTGCAGAGCTGGGCAAACTCTCTTTGCCAGAAAGTGTCTCATCTTGATGTTAACAGCATCAACATCAAGAATGGAGTGACAATTAAAGATGACAGGCTAGGAAGCCAGCTTATAATAACAAATGGTAGCCAAGTCAGGTTGGGGTACTAGGGTGGTTAGTGCCCCTCAAATTCATTTCCTCCTGGAACCTCATAACATGACCTTAATTTGGAAATAGGGACTTTGCAAGTGTAATTAATTAAGATGAGGTCATCCTGGAGCAGAGTGAGCCTTAAACCCTGCAACTGGTGCCCTTTCAAGAAGGCCATGTGTAGATACCCAGGGAAGGAGGCCGCGTAAGAATGGGCCAGGAGCTGGAGTGATGCAGCCACGGAGGACATTAAGGGTCGCCAGCAAAGACCAGGTGCCAGGACAGAGACAAGGCATAGAGTCTTCCTTGCAGCCTCCAAAAGGAACTTTTTGGTACCTTGATTTTCAACTTCTCTGCTCTACACCACTGAGTCTATTTCTGCTGTGTGAGCCACCCCGCCTGTGCAATTTGTTACGGCAGCCACAGGGAGCGAACACAGTTGGTGACAAAGCAGAGAGAGATGTGCCCTTAACCCGCCTGCTGCCAAGAGGGGCCATGCGAAGTTCTACATGGATGTGGGATGGGGTCTGGGGGAGCAAAACCATCCTTTCCACATTCTAGTAGGACCAACACGCAGAGAAAGGGAGGGCAGGTTTCTTTAAGCTTTGCTCCAAAGAAGCAAAGGTGACCATTTGTGGTGGCCATTTGGATCTCCCTAGGACCCGTGGAATGCCAATAACCCTATACACTGGTGTTGGGGCCGTGAGCGGGGCTGAGCTGGGGCAGAGGTGGGGCAGGGAGGGATGGGAGGGGTGATGGCACAGTGCTTCTCCCATGTGTCTGCCTCTCACCTTGACCCACAACCTGGCTCCTCCCAGCTCTGGTTCCCACTAACTTTCACTCCATCAAGGTCTTAACAAATGTCTCGGCACCATATTAGCTTTCAGAAGAGAACCATTTTTGGCAACTGCTAGTGAGAACAACTATACCCCTATTACTCCAGCAAATCTTCCGGCTAAAACCCACAGGAAAATATGACCCCATCTGTTTTCTCTGACAAGAGGCATCAGATTCCTCCTGATCACCAGCCCTATGGAAGCTCCCCACACCTCACTGGTTCTAGCACTTCCTCTGGGAACTCCCTAATCTGGGCGTCTACCCCCTTCTCCTGGCCTTGCAGCCCCTTCTGCCCCTCCCTGGTTCTGTGATGTTGGCATTCCCAGCACTTTCTCATAGAGAGAACAGTCTCTTTTCTTTCCTGGTTTTCGTTATCACATGGATGCTAATGTCTCCCAGATCTTTAACCGTGATTTCTTGCCTGAATAAAAGTCAATTGTATTTTGAAGGTCCAGGGTGCTCACAAGTTTAAAATTTCCAAAGCTGAGCTCAGGTCTCTGCAAACATGTAAAGTCCCCCTAATTCTCTACTGGGGTTAGGAGTTGCGTTCACCTAGCTGTCTGAGCGGTCCCTGTCCCCTCCTCCCTTCCCCCCCTCCCATTGTCACTCCCCCATCCCAGGCCCTGGGAGCCCTGGCCACTCTTCTATGATGCTGCCCTGGCTCCAGAACTTAACATGTGTCTGGTCCCTGTCTGTGTTCAATACATACATATATATATTAGCTAACAAATTAGTTAGTCCCACTGGGTTTACCTCCTAAGTATTTCTTGACCTGCTCCATTTCTGACCTGGGCCAGTTCACCCCTCCTTAGGGCAACCTGGTGGCTCCCCATTCCCAGGAGGTCACCATATTGAGGCCTAACTTAGTGTGGACACCCGATCGGCATAGCGCACTACAGCCCAGAACTCCTGGACTCAAGGGATCCTCCTGTCTCAGCCTCCCAAGTAGCTGGGATTACAGGTACACGCCACTGCACCTGGCGTAAGTATTTCTTAACCTGGGGCAAGTCCCCTCTCTCATCTCCTTTCATCTCCAATCTAGAATCCCTCTCCAAAGGCACCCCATTGCGGACAGGACAAAATACTCCTTCATGAGGAATCCATAACCCTTATTGTCATGGAACCTGATATAGGGTAGAGGTTCTGGTTAAACGGAAGAACTCACCAGCTTGTGATTTCCTTACAAACCACACACCTTACCCTCGGGCCTTCACTCTGGACTCCCACCACCCACTTCCCCAGCCCTGTAGAGGCTGAGACCCCTGTCCTTGTCAGTGTGCTCCAACCCCCCTGTCGCCTCACAGTGCTCTCTTCATGCATTTCTTTCTCAGGGGGCTGATTTTGTGTCCCCTCTATGCTCCCATGGGACTCTTACCAATGTTTGGGACGTTTGCGGCTGTCACAATTTGGGGAGAGGATGCTATCTGCATCAGGTGGATAGAGGCCAAGGCTGTCACTTACCATGCTATAGTGCAAAGGGCAGGCCCCACCTGGCCAGATGTCAAGGGTGCCGAGGCTGAGAAAGCCTGGCTTGGATCTGTCTGTTCCCATGTCCCAGGGCCTAGCCTTGTGCCCACTGCTTAGAAGACCTCCCCACGTGTTTGCTGAGTGACTCCCTGCCCTAGGCCTAGCATGAAATCCAATCATTTCTTCTCCAAACGGGAGGCCTGGGCTGTAAAGACAGGCTGCTGGCTGTCCCCAGGGCCCTGGAGTCAGGTGGCAGCTGGGAGCGCTGTCCTTTAGAGAGATGCGACCATTTTAGCTTCCTTCAGGAGTCAGGGAGGATGCGACCGTTTTAGCTAACAGGTTGCCAGGGCTGTGATAACGTTGCCAGACAGTGAAATGGCCCTTCTTACCAACACTGACTGGCAGGCTGATGAGACAAACAGGCCTGTTAATTAGGATTGTAATGGCAGTCACAAAGGGGGCAATTTTTCTAAGGAAACAGGGGACTGAGGCTCTCAACCCACCAGAGATGAGGTCTGAGGCTTTGTCACATTGCAGAGAGCAAGGAAAGGTCGTTTCATTATGGCCACTGCTCTGTGGGGGTGGTCAGCCGGGTCTGTCTTCAGTCACAGGCTTCCCAGGGCCCAGGGGCAGGTCAGCAAACTCGCTGACAGCCTCAGCACAGTAGTTCTCTAGACAGCGCTTAATAAGGACTTTAATAAAGATGAGTATAAACATCAAAGGGCTCTCTCGGCTTTCAGGTGCCGTCTCTCTCTGTTCCTCTCCAGCCACCTCCCCGTCTCGGAGCCTCTCCCTCTGGCCCTTTCAGAATCCCTTGTGCCCCTGTAGGACACAGGCAGAGCAGCCCTCCTCTAGGTAAGGCCCAGGAAGTCCGCCCATTGGTCCCCCTTGGCTGGTACGTGTTAAAGGAGATGTGCCAGTAACCGCATCCTGACCCCGTTCCTCAGCACCCCTGGTCCAGCAGCCAAGGTCATGGCAGGCATGGAGCCAGGGCACGCTCGGGGCCCCACGGACGATTGGCACGGTGGCCTGGCCTGGGTTCATAGCCAGGCTGCCAAGCCCGGAGGAGCCTGGGGATCCAGGGCAGGCGAGTACATCCCCTGGCAGCCTGTCTCGTCATTGGGCAGTGGCCAGTGACACAGGTTTGTGTCTCCATAACAACGCGAACAGTCTGGGTTTCCCCAAGTCCCTGGACACAGGCCCTGAAGCCCTCTAGGGGACACAGAGTATCACTGTAGCCCACTGCCATATCCCAGGGCCTCGTGGGAGCAGGGTGGTCCTCTTTACCTGCAAGCCTCACTTCATGAGATGCTCTGCACTGCCACTTGGGCCACACCCAGCTACAGATATGCTGGTGAGGCTTTCCAGAAACAGTCCTTCACCCCCAGGCAAGTTAGGGAGCCCACGTGGACACTCACCAGCCCCTTCCCTGCAGCCCCTGTGGGACTCCCTGTCCCCAGCAGGCCCCTCCAGCTTACCCTTCAGCTCTTCCAAGGAAGTGCTGCTCTTTGAGACTGGGCCCCTAAAGAAGGGTCATTATTGCTAATGCCTTTTCTCCCCCATCTGTTGTGATTGTTTACACTCCACTTGCTAATTAGAGACTAATTAGCTGGTGTTGAAATTCATCACTTTCCAAACACAACTCGGCAGCAGAAGAGCACAGGGAAGATGCGGGGAACATCTGTACCTCCACATCCACTCAGGCCCACTCTCTCCTCCTCAGCCCCTCTTTCTCCTCCCACCTTCCTTCCAGTTAGCCCCCTGGAAGCCTGGGGTGTCTGCTCTTTCATTCCATCCCCTGTTGCAGTGTGATGCACATCTCACTGCGTGAATGAATGAATGAATGGGGGCCAAAGAGCAGGTGCGACAGCAGGTGTGTTGTTGGGGGAAGGGGAGCGGGATTAACTAACTGGTGGGCAGTGGGACAGAAAGCCACCCATGGTTCTGAGGAAGATGGTGACGGATGGAGCAGGGACCGGCAAGATGGCGTCCATGGGAGAGAGGGGGCAGCATTACAGACATGATCCAGGTGGAGAACTGACCTACACAAGGGTCAGTGTAGGGGTGCTGGGTGGGGTGTGAGGAAGGATAGACAGGAAGCAGAGAGCAGAAAGAGGCACCGAGGCAGGGAGAGCTTATGCAGAGCAGGCTGGGCAGCAGGGGAGGCGGCAGAGGGAGGCCGTGGCCTTGGAAGAGCGGAGACCTGGCACTGGCTGGTGTGGGCCAGGAGGGGTGATTGCACAAAAAGAAATTGCCATGGCCCGGGGATTGAAACCATCCATTTGCATGACAGGCAGGAGTGAAGCGGGGCTGGGCCCTGATCTTCCTCCTCTCATCTCAGGGAGAGTGGCTGCTATTACCCGAGTCCCTTCTCTAATGAGGCTGTGGGCAGTGGCCAGCTCCCTGAGGTCCTGCATCTCCCGGTCTCCCTGTGGGGATGCTCTGAGGTCCACTGGCTACTGGACCTGAGGGACCCAGAGGAGGGAGCAGTGTGAGCCTCCAGCCCAGGCCCTGAAGCACAGTTGGAGGAGGACTGGGGGTGTTCCAGAGTCACAGCTCCTGGAGCACCCCCAGTCCTGGAATCCAGAAGGGAGAGAACAGCACCTGCTCTGTGTCCTGCTAGTGACATCCCAAAGACAGCACCCAACCAGGGAGCCAGGTGACCTCTGCTCGAAACGCTCATCTGTGTGTGACAAAACGCAAGTTTGCCCTCATTCCTGTGTGGGTTGTGTGCACATCTTACCTGACCTTCCTTGAGTGTGGGATTATGCGAAATCCCCCCCTCTGCCACTTTCTTGCTGTGCAGCTTAGGAGATGCTGCATAACTTCTTGGAGTGAGTTTATTTGTCTGTAAAATGGGGATGTTAACACCTCCCTATTGGGCTCGTGGTCAGGACAGAGGAGGTGACGATTTCATGCTTTTAGCATACTGCCTGGTACTCACGTGCCTTTGACATAAACGCCAGAGCAGAGCATTCTGCAGTTTGGCTGCCTCCTGGAGAACACACACTGCCTGTTTCTTCCTTTCCCCATCTTTTCTTGCATGCAATGCTGTGCTGGTGAATGCTTAACACCCTAGTTTCCAGGAAAAATAAAAAGCCCTGGTTTGCTGCATTTACCAATTTCCCTGGTGTAAATGCTCCCACCATAGCTGATTTGAAGTTGTCAACAGGACATCAGTGAACACAGGTTAGGAAAAGAGGTGCACTGGCTGCTCGCCACCAAAGTATGGTGCACAGCAGAGATTTCTATCCACGAACGTAACTAGCTGGGGGCAGACTGGGAAGCCAGGGAAGGCCAACTGAGAGCCTGGCACACTAATGCTTTGATCAGAAGTGGTTCTTGTCCATGCACGAAGGAGGGGAGAGGGTAGCTAGAAGAAGGCGATGCTTGCTGTAAGGACCACACCCACCTTCCAGACACGTAATTTTTTCCTGATTTCTCTTCTTCCCTCCATGTCTATCTCGACACTTTTCCTTTGCTTATTTCACTTACCTTATAAACTGTTACTGTGCTCTCCTTACTCTGTCAACACAGGTAAACTAACCCCATTTCCTGCCTCACAGGGTTTATGGGCAAGCGCAAACCTGGGTGCTGATGTTTGCTGTCACACTGGAGCTGCATCAGATCACCCAGGGGTCTTGCTGGACCACAGATGTGCGGGGCCCACCCGTGAGTCTGACATAGCAGGTCTGGGGCAGGGCCCAAGAATCTGTTTTTCTAGCAAGCTCCCAGGTGATACTGCAGCCTCTGGGGGGTCCAGAGACCACCTTTTGGGAACCACTGGGCTTGAGGGAGAGCTGGGTCAGCAGGCAGGCACCTGGGGGCCAGAGGATGGCAAGCAGCATGGGGCTGGGAAGACCCGGGTGGGCGTTGGGGAGTTCAGAGTAACTCAATTTATTGTTGGTGTTTCATCCCCAAGCCTTCCTGACTCTCTTAGGAGACAACCTCCCAAGCCTTGGGACTCCCAGCCCTCTGTCCTCCACACCCTCCATACCTTGAGGCTGGGCCCCCAGACACCTCCCACCCCACTCTGTAACACAGCGGGGTGTGCCAGAGTCTTTTCAGCCAGGGGAGAGCAGACCTGGAAGGCCAAGGAGAGATAGCTGGGCTGCTGGCTGTCACCCAGAGGCAGCACGGGACCCTGCCCCCCACACTGCTGAGGGGGTCGCAGAATCAACTCACTGCTCTTCCTCTTCTTCCCCCAAGGCCTACAGAAGCCCCCCTCACAGGCCAGCAACACAAAACTATTAACAGTTTCTGCCTTGTACCCCCCCCATCACACTGGGGGCAAGTGACAAGGGTCTACTGGGGGTCTCTTTTAGAGGTTGGGGGTTACAAAGGGGTACCCAAGGGTGTAGGCCACCGTGGCTGGCCTTCCCTGCTTCCTGCTGATATTCTAATCTCAGTCTCTGAGTAACTAATCCCTTCTAAGGGGATCAGCATCTCTGTCTCTGCACTTTATTTATACAACAGGGACATGGGGCCCTCCCCTAAACAGTGGCAGGAGGGGCAGGAGTGAAATCTGGGGTGCAGAGGCAGCAGCCACCCTGAGGCTTTGGGGATCATGAGGTTGGATCTCAGCATGATGCTGATTTGAGTCAGTAGCTCAGGATGAGTGTGTGTGCATGGAAGCGCGCGCCCATGCATGCGCGCGTGTGCCTGGTTAATACTCAGCCACAGATATTAATCCCTTTTTATGCAGAGAGACGATGGAAGGTAAGCCCCGAGAAATCAAACTTGAACCTCAGCCAGCCTCCTGCCCCACTCCCCCTGCCCCTGCCAAATGGACCCGTCTGTTAACGAGGGAGATAAACGGAGAGGCCATCAAAGCAGATTTTCAATCTGTCGATTTTGCTTTGGGGCCTTCAGAACTTGATTTCTCACCTCCCCCTTCTGCCCAAGCCCCGGCCTCCACTGCCTTCGATTCCCACTTTGTTCCCCACCCCCACGCTTTTATCTCCCGAAGTTGGATCTATTGACCTGACTCATAAGGGCTCCTTTCATCGGACTCCAGATCTGCTAAAGCAGAGGCAGCGGTGGGGGGCAGCAAGGGACAGAGAAGTGAGAGCCTGGGGGGAGGGGCTGGGAGCAAGGGGGAGGTTTTTATGGGGGTGGGGTGGGTAATGTGGAGAAGCAGGCTGAGGCCTGTGCAGGTGGGGACAGAGGCAGATGGAGAAACTCAACTGAGGTAGGGACAAGGTGTGTCTGACGTTTGCTCTCACACTGGAGCTGCATCAGATCACCCGGGAGTCTTGCTGGACCACACTGAGGGGGCCGGGACCTCCTCCGTGTGCCAATCCCATAGTGAATCTCCCTGGTGCATTGACTCAGTTTCCCCACTCTGAATTCACTTTGCTCTTTGTTGTCTTGCCAGGAGACACCCTGAACCCATTCCTACAAGCAAAATGAACAATGGTATTGAAGAATAAAGAACCCCAGCTTCTCCATTCATGCACCCCCATCCCCCATCTCCATCAAAGAAAAGGGAATGAAGGGGGGGAGGAGTGGACTTGGTCTTCGAGGCTGATTCCACCTGGCATGTGGTACCCATTTAGCCTTTCAGAACGGGTGGTTTTATTCCCATTCTGCAGATGGGACAGCGTGGACAGGTAACTTACAGGTGGAACCTGGTAGACACAGACTTGTGACCACCAGGGAATAGTGGGTTTTCTGGCACCAGCCAGGAGGTAGGGCTCAGTGGATATTTATAACTACAGCACAGATGCGGAAGCCAGACAGCCTCATCTCCAATAGGTGCCGTGACTGTGCTGATTTTACAGATGGGGAAACTGAGGCCCAGGGGAGGCAAGGGACTTCCCAAGGGCACAAAGCTACAATTCGGGAGACCCATCATGAGCCTCTCAGTCTGTGCCGCAGCCGCCCCACCAGGCCCCCCATCTCTCTCTTATCTTGGACTCTCCTGGGCTGCTCCTCCACCCATCCCCATCCCTCTGTCCCTTTTTAAAGGGGTCATTTCAGGTCTTCTGCCAGAAACTCACCCTGTGATGCTGGGGCCTAGGGACCCTAACACAAGATTTGGGTTTTAAAATGCATAAAGATAGCTTTTTCAGTAAGTGCAAAAATAAGGAAATGGCACCAGGTGACATTTGAAAAGATGAATGAATGAGCGAACCACCTCCTCCTGGCCTCCTAATGAACAGAAACAAAACAGGCTCCGCCTGTGCCCAGCCCACACTAGGGGTCTGGCCCTTGAGAAACATCACCATTCCTTCAAAAGCACCGAACTCTGCCACATCAGGGTGCAGGAGGTGAAGAGGCCAGGAAGAAACATTTATAGGGCACCCAATGTATGCACAGCCATCTCTTCTCAGCCTTAAATGGCTAGGAGGACACCAGCTATAGTGTTACCACTTTCCAGGTGGGGTATAACCAGTCAGGAGTAGAGTATACCTGGGAGCCAGGACCCTGGACTCCCTGGCCCAGTGCCCTGGTGGCCACACTGTCACAGCTCTCACTGTTAGGAGACCTAGTTTCTGGCCCATCGATTGACTTTCTGATTTCCTCTGCACACCCTGGGAGTGTTGTCCAGAATGTAGTGACCCATCCAGAGGAAGGGGGCAGGTGACCTCAGGAGAAGGCCAGAGAGTGGACCAATGGGGCGTCTCCCACCATGCTGAGTAGCACTGTGCAGCCCTGCCCCAGGTCCTTTGGAATCCCCCTCCCCAAAGAGGAAAGGAACCAGTTTATGCCCCTGCCCACCCCCCAAATCTCCCAAGGAAGTAAGAAGAAGCCTTAGGGACATTCCCTTGTCACTTGAAATTTGTTTGACCATCACTCAGTGGACAGGCTGAGCAGGGAAAAAACAACCACAAATGGGGAGAGTGAGAAATCATTCATTTGTCATCAAAGGGAAGTGAAGTCCGTGAGGGAGGCAGCCCAGGAGGGCCCAGGCAGGGTGGGCAGAGTTGGTGGAAGGGGGAGATTAAACATGCAGCTGTGTGTCAGCCCCTCCGCTGACTCATCCAGAAGCAGACAGAGGCCGGCAGGGGAGGAGGGGACACTGAGTGAGAGAGGAGGAAGAGGGGGACCTGGAGCCGGGGCTGGCAGGACGCAGAAGCACAGCCAAGGCTTAGGCCTAATGACCCTTTGGTGAACACAAGAAGCAGGTGACACAGCACCAAGCCTTCGGCTTGGGTGGGAGTGAAGGTCCCGTTGAGTCTTGGATTGTGTCCCACCAAAAGACCCACGGAAGCCTCATCCTTGTGCCTATGAGAGGCCCTTCTATGACATTAGGGTCTTTGCAGATGTGCAAAACTCAAGGTGAGGTCATTAAGGTGGGCCCTAATCCACCGTGACTGGTGTCCTAAGAAGAGGGAGATGTGGGCAGAGGACGCTGTGTGACCACAGAGGCAGAGACAGGGTGATGCAGCTATGAGAAAGGGGCAGCTCAGGATTGGCAGCCACCAGAAGCAAGGAAGACGCAGAGGGGTTCTCCTCAGTCTCAGAGAGAGCTCGGCCCTGCTAACATCTTGAGTTCAGACTTCGGGCCTCTAGAACCGGAGACCATAGATTTCTCCTGTTTGGAGCCAGCCAGCTTTGGGGACTATGTCACAGCAGTCTCAGACAACTAATTCAGGTCTCAAGAATGACTTCCAACCCTGACTTGATTCCGCATACCTCCTTGAATCTAACTGCAGTCTCTCCTGCTGTTAGTGATGATACTACCGTAGTTTCAGCAGTATCGCTTACCCCCTCTTGCCCTCCTAACAGAATACAGGACTCAGTATGATATTTCTTACTAAACCCATTCTATCAAAGAGGAAACTGAGGCTAGCTAGGAAGGGTCACTTTGAGCATACCAGTCCGTTGGCGAGTAGTAGAGTCTCAGACTTGGGCACCCAGGCCAGACTCCATTCCTCCACTTCTCCCCTCCACGGGCTGTGGTCTGCTCCTCAAATTAGACCCCCTCTGGGAGGGCAGTGAGCAGATGAAGAGATAAGTCAGTGGTCCAACATCTGTCTTCACTGGAGGAGGGACTAGAGCTAAGCCCCAGGGTCCCTCGCCCCAGCCAGGGATGCAGCTGCGGAGCTGTGGCTGCACTGCTTGCCCCAGTCTCCTGTGGGGCTCACTTTGCAAAGGTGCTGTCAGTCATCAAGCTCTGCTGGCTGCCCTGCCCCACTGTGGGGCACCTCGCCCGACTCCTGGCTGAGATGCCGGGGGTATCCTCAGAGGAGCTGTGAGGACAGCTTTGACTGGGGAGAGACAGTAGGCCCAAGGGGCTGCAGTACCCACAGAGGGAGGAGCCCCCGGGTCTACAGGGCGTGGGCTGTGATGTGTGGAGAAGGCTGACTGCCAAGAGTTCTGTGTCCTTCTGAAACGTGGAACAGTGCCAGGCCCCGGCTCTCTCGCTGGCAGAGCAGATGCAGGGCACAGATAATCCCCAGGCTGCGGATGGCATCAGAAGGACCCAGGCCAGCTTTGGCAGCACACTTAGCACGTGGGGTGCCTCGCTGGCGCTCCCTCCCACCCGCTCTCAGCATCCTCACCTCCATCCCCATTTCACAGATGAGGACACTGAGACCTGCAGAGAGCCCAGGGCACCTGCCCACTCCTGCCCGCAGCCGGCTCCACGGCGACTTCAGGACAGAGCTTGCTCCTCCTCCCTCGCCTCTCCCTGGCTTGCATTTCTGAAGGCATATTTACCTTCCTGATCTCATCTGCTTTTGTTTGGTTTGATATGAAAATGAGTTTGCCCAGAATGCACAGCAGCAGAAGGCAGGGGGGTGGGCGGAGCCGTGCTGAGTGGCAGGAGGGAGCAGACTGAGTTAAAAGCAGTCTGTCGCTAAAGGAGACTCGCCCCTGCGATGTGTTGAGATACTGCCAGCACGGGACCCTAGGCAGTCGGGCTCCCGGTTGGGGGGAACCACAAGGGCGTGAATGCAAGTCCCGGCCTGTTCTCACCTGTGCACCCTCAGGACTGCGCCACATCTCTCTGAGCTCACTTCTTTTGCCGATAAACGGTGACAACTACGCCTCTTTCACAGGGTTGTCGAGACAAGGATTAAATAAAGCAGCGTCTGGGAAGCATGTGTTGCAAACTGCCAAGTGTCGCGCAATAATGAGACTGTATTTTTGGATTCTCGGCTCCCAGGGGCCTCGAAAGTGCCTGGGACTGGCCAACCCCATCAGTGAAAGAAGTGAGCTGGCCCCACGTCCCCCCATGGGGCCTGTGCCTCTCTGTCTGGGCCCAGCCTCCGTGCTGCCCACCCCTGCTGGTACCTTCCAAGGCAGTTTCCCAGGGGCCAGGCACAGCTGGCGGGACGAAGGTTGAGGCTGGGACTCGCTTGGTCAGAGCAGGGGCAGCTCCTGGCAATATGGCTGCTCGATGGGGGGGTGGGGGAATGCAAGAGAGGGCGGGGGTCGTCCGTACTCCCCTGGGACAGCCCTGGCTTGGTAAAACAGTTCAGCAAGAAAGAACGAAAGCCCGCAGAGCCTGGGTTTCTAGCTGGGGCAGGTGCAGTGAGGGGCCCTCAGTGACCAGTGCCCTACTGGGCAGGCTGGCCCTCCATCCCCTCCATGAGGAGGGGTGGGGGCAGGACAGGCTTACGAGGCAGCAGAGGACTGTGAGCCGCTGGGGAAGGCCAACCATGGAGGGGTTAGTGCTAGAAGACCTGGGACCTCTGGCCTCTGGCAATGCCAGGTGGGGGCCTCCGGTCACTTGGCCTCTTTCTCATGGCCTGCAAGGGGCCTGAGGCTCATATAATTTGGTAGCCTTCTTTAAGAACACAAAATATCAAATATAAAATTAGGCACAAAAGTCCCCAAATGGCCACGGAGGTGAGGTGCCCTGAAGCCTGTGGAAACCCCTCTGCCCCCGGGATACCCTGGAGGTGACTGCAGTCCACAGATGGTCAGAACCCATTAGGAAACACACTCCCCCCAGAGTGTGCAGGTCTGGGATGTGATTGGTGTGAGTTCCAGGAGGAGAGTCAGGTCGCGGCTATGGGGCCGTGCCCCTTCTGTAGCGCAGACAGGCGTCCCCACCAACCCCTACGAGGCCGAGTTTCCTTTTATATAAAGGGGGGAAGGGGACAAAGGAGCCTGTAGATCTTCCCAGCTGTCACTCCTTCTGGGTGTCTGCAATTCTAGGAATAGGGATGAGTAACCTGCAGGCTTCAACTTCCTGAGGACACTGGAAGCTTCCTGCCCTTTGTCCAGGACTCCAGGACTCCAAAGGGACCAGGGAGGGCAGGAGGAGGACAAGGTGGTATGGGGTGGGGTGTCTCCCTGGGGCTGAGGCGGTGACAGTACTTGGATACCTAAGCCACCCACCTCTCCTGGGAAAAGTCTATATTCTGAGGACAGGATGGTGCACAGCCGGTCCCCCCAACACAGCCCCCACCCTCGTAGAAACAGAGTTCATTTAAGCAGCAATCAGCCCAGCCCGCCTCCTGCTTCCTTCTCCCACTAGAGAGAGAATCGCTGCAGAGGAAAATACCAGGTTCCCCAAACTCTTCCTACAATCAACTCTGGAGTTATAATCACAGGAGGAGATGTGGGCTGGGGAAGTTCGCCTGAACGCAGGGGTGGCCGTGATTCTGAGCCCAGGAACAGCCTTTGGCCTAGGCCAGAGCACTGTGGGTGCAAGGCCAGGCTTGTCCTCCAGGAAGCCCAGGGCGTAGGGTGAGAGGCAGCCTCCATCCCCTGGGTGATGCCATACAGCAAGCAGGGACAGGGAGCTTTCTAAGTGAGGACACTGTGCCAGGCAGACCCCCTCCATGGGAGGAAGCAGGCACTTAGTGATGCCCAAGTGATGCTCAAAGCTGCAGGCAGAGGAACATCTGGAGGACACTGGGAAAGCTCCCCAGAGGAACTCACACTTCAGAGTGGTCTTCAAGATGAGTGAAGAGAAGCAGAGAAATGAATATGGCATGTTTGGGAAACAGGAGGCAGTTTCATGTGGCCAAAGAAGGTCAGCATACCTAGAAGCAAGGAGATGCTGCAGCTTTATCCCACAGGGACGGTCATTGCCCTTCTTGAGAGGCCTTTTACTAGCTGGACTCCTTTAAACTATCATGACAGTCTATGAAGCCTGCCTGCCCCCTCACCCGTAGGTTGCAACTTGAGTGACTTCCTAGAAGAAGTCTTCCTTGACTGCCCCATGGACAGGCCGGGGCCTTCACACGTGCCCTTGTAGTCCCCCTCTGCCTAGCACCATCACTGCCATTCCCTTGCTTGTCACCCCCACCACAAGGATAGGGATGTGCCAGGCTTGCTAATCACTGTGTCACTGCAACAGGATCTGGCATGTAGCAGCTACTTCAATTTATGGAACGGAGAGATAGATGGATGGATGGCAGGAAGGAAGGAAGAAATAGCAGTGGGAGGATGGGTAGAAGGACAGATACACGTGTCTGCATGCATGGACCGGCAGGTGGAGAGAAGAGTGGGTAAACGGATGGCTCTGCTGCTCTCACTCAAAGCCCTGCTGCTTCCTCCCCAGGCCCCGGCCTGCCTGCCCCTACTCCCACTGTATGTAGGTCGGTCCCAGCAGCAGGAGGGGAACCCTGCAGAGAGCTGATTGTGTCACGAGCTCAGGGAGACTTTCCTCCTTAATTAATTAATGTATGCACATGAGAGCTGCTTGAGGGACCATGGTAGGGATGGGTTAGGGGTGGGGAAGTGGAGAAGGACTGCACTTGAGCTACCCATGCCTTCTTGCAAGCTGGAAAGGACCAGAAACAGGAGAACCCCCACTCCCACCCTTCCACTGCCTAGGCTGATTACAGACACCATGCCGGGAGGAGGTTCAGGACCGCACTGCCATTTCCAGCTGCTCCCCCAATCTGATTAATGCCAATTAACTTCAGACACCACTGGGTTGGAGGGTGCAACCTCCAGGGGCTCCCTGAGGGCGTCCCTGCTGCTGCAGAGGCTGCCCCAGGTCTGCCCAGCAGGTCTATCCGGTACGGTTCTGGCAGTGTTCTTCTGCTGACCTCCAGGTGTGCCTGGGGGCAAGACCCTTCCTCTGTGCCTGCGCTGAGCCCCTGCAGCCCCCAGGCTGCCCCCATCCCTCCCAGGGAGCTGGAGCTTTCTTAAGAACACAGGAAGGGGTGAGAAGAGCTGCCCACAGGTGAACAGGAAGGGGCTGAGGGGACAGCCCTGGGTGGGTAGACGGTCTCTAAGGGGGCTCAGGATCCGGGAAGTGGTGGGTCCTGCAGGAGGCTGGCTGTAGATGGGGGAGGCTGACGGGGCCCAGGAGTAAGGAGGAGGCCAATCCCACCACCGACTCAGATGATGGGTGGGGGAGAGGCTGGGGAGAGTGATGGCCAAAGGGGCTCTACAGGAAAGGTGGGGAGGCAAGCCTTGCAACTTTGGTGACTGAGAGAGGGGACCGGGAGGGAAGCCTGGGCCAGCCCAGCTGCCCCCTCCTTTTCTCTCCGCTCCCCTGGGGTGTGGGAGGGGCAGGCTGGGGCAGAGTCCAGACCTACCCTCCCTCTCATGCAGGAGAGGAGGAAGAAATCAATTAATTCATTAGGCTGACACGTCTGTGAACATGGCTCCTGGGACTCAATGGACCTGGCGGCCAATGGTAGTTTAATGGGTACTTTCTCTCTGAAATGGCATTTGGACCAGCTGCTTCTTCCACAGCATGGAATATGCTTAAAGACGTGAGGACCACAGGCAGGGCTGCTGCCGCCTGAGGCAGTGGGGGTGGGGGCCGAGAAAGCCAGAGAGAGAATGGTGGGAGGGCCTTGGCCAGGGAAAGGCCCCTCCCAGTCGCTGCACAGGCCATGCTGCCTCTGCTCCCAGCTGCCCCGGGAGGGACAGGACACTTGGATAAGGCATCTCTGGGGCTGCAGGTGCAACAGCGCTGGCAGGTTGGTGGGGAGACCTTACTGCCTGTCTCTGAGGCACAGATCCCTCGTAGGTTCACAGAAGGCGTCTCCATAAGGTGTCCCATAAGTCCCTTTCAGTCTGACATGGTTGGATCTGTGATCTGGTGGGAAATTTACATTTCAGAATCTGTAGGCTTTTTTCAAATGCCCAACCATGAGGCACAGGGTCCTGAGAACCTGGCAGCTCAGAGGGGTACAGTATGGCTTTGTTGGCACAGCTTGTTGGTGGCACAGTTGAGATGTAGAGCCAGACTCACCGGGTCCCACAGGCCACACTCTCAGCCACTCCTCTGTGCTGTCCTACGAGGACCATGGGGAAGCTGGACCTGGCTCCAGAGCCAGGCACAGGCTCCATGTGTCTGGCTTGTCCCTCGCACATGTTCCAGGCTAGTGCCAGCCTGCCCTGCCCAGGGGATCTGACCTGCCTTCAGCCGAGTCTCCTCTTTTGGACACAGCTGCCTAGTGACTTGGTTGGTATCTCACACAGTATCACTCACTCCCCTCCCTAGGGGCCTGGACAGGCTGGGCAGCAGGCTCTGAAGCTAGACCAGCCCCTGTGCCTCCCTGTGCTGCTGATAACCCCAGCTCAGACTGGGCAGGACGGCAGCCGGGGTGGCAGCTGGGGGAGGTGGATGGCCATAGAGAAAGTGGGAGCGGGCAAGTCCTGTTCCCATTCCCAGCCCCTAGCAGACCTGCCTGTGCCGGCCCAAACAGGGCAGTTGCCACAAAGACGTTCCTGGTCCCCCTCAGGCTCTTAGTCAGAGGGAGCCAGTAGGAAAGAACAGTTCAGAACGCCAGGACTACGTTGGGTGCTTTTTACATTTTGATTTTGTTTAATAAGATTAGCTGAAGTGTTATTAATAGTCCATTTTACAGATTGAAGAAACTGAGGTTGAGAGAGGTTAAGTCATACGCCTAATGCCATAAGGCTAGAAAGTAGCAGTGTGATGACATTTAGTCCTGGAATGTGTACCCTTGCTGCCGCCCCAGAGCTTGGAGAATTCTGGTGATGTGTGTGCTGAGGAGACCCTGCCACCTGGCCGGCTGCCTCCAGAATCCTCTCCTCCATGCCCCTGTGAGCATCAAATCCAGCTTCCCTGCTCCTCTCCTAGTCCCTCCCTGCAGCATCCTGGGCACAGGGAGATTGTTCCTCCTGGAACAGGTGGCAAATAATCCTGATCCCATTTACGGGACATAGAAACGGATGCCAAGGCCTGACTGGCACATAAGCCAAGAGCGTTGGGCTCTCCCTGCAGGCTGAACTTGCTGGGGCTCCCAATGGCCTAGCACTTGATCCCAGAGATCAGCGTGGTCTGCTCCCAGGAGGCCCTAGGGAGGGTGTGACCTTGGACACTGCCCAGTCCTTGGACACGGTCCAGGGGAACTGGAGTGGGAGAAGCTCAGGCCTCCCTCTCATTAACCAATGGTTCAACCTCTATATGACCTGTGTACTTAAGCCTGCCGTTGTCCCAAGGAAGGCACCTGGACATGGCTTCTCTGGGAACTAGCCAGCCTCCTGTTGGCCCCAGTTACAGGCTCAGATACCCTAAGACGTATCATCTCTGCCAGCAGCTGAAGCCATCAGGTTTCTCTCTCTTAGCACCACAGTGAGTGTCAACGACAGCCTGGCTGCCTCCTAAAGAGGCTCGTCAAGGACTCCTGTCCCCACAATGCCATCAGCCTTCTTGTTGTTTGCCAAGGAACTTGGAGCCAGCAGCCCCCACCCTGGCCCTGTTACTAGCTGATAAAGGAATGATTTTCCTGCCAAAGGAAAAAAACCCTGCAAGCAGCAGTCTTCACTTGTGAGGAAGCTCTCAGGCTCAAAGAAGATGCCAGAGTGCGGAGCAGGAAAGGGCAAAGGAGAGAGGAGTGGGAAGAGAGGAGGGGCTGCCTCCTCCTGGAAGCCCTCCTGGACTGCTGCAGAGCAGCTGGCTAGCCAGCTGGGGCTGCTCCTGTTGAAGAAAGCTTCCCACGACTTCATCCTTCCTCAGGGCTCTGTGGATGCTCTCTGCCCTCTAGCTTATATGTGATTAACTAATTTTTCATTAAGTGATTAGATCCCTCATTCATTCAGCCCCAAACCATTCATCAAGTGCCTGGCACGTGCCTGGCATCATAAACAAAGATCCAGCCTCTGCCTTTGAGTTGCTCATGGAGCAGGGGAAAAGAGAGGGCGCTATGAAGTGCTATGGGGCAGGGATGTGGTGCTAATCTAGCCTGGAGGGGTCAGGGAAGGCTTCCTGGAGGAGGGGTGACTAAGGCCTAAAGGATGAATGGGAGTCAAGCAGCAGAAATGAGAGGTAAGCTCCAGGTGGAGGGGACACACATGTAGCAACCTGGGGGCCAGAGAACATGGCAGGTCCCACATGTGGGAGGTGGGGGAGTGGGCAGAGATGAGCAGGGGGAGGGAAGGTGCAGGAGGGCTGTAGCAGATAGTAATCAGATTCTGCACCAGAAAGATCACTCTGGCTTCAACTTGGAGTCTGGAGGGGGAAGGCCAGGTAGGGCTGGCTGTGATCCGGTTGAGGAGTGGTGCTGATCAGAATCAGAATAAGACAGTGGTGGCAGTGCCTGTGGCTCAAATGAGTAGGGTGCCGGCCCCATATACTGGAGGTGGCAGGTTCAAACCTAGCGCCAGCCAAAAACTGCAAAAAAAAAGAGAATAAGACAGTGGGTAGGAGTCAGAGGGGGTGGAGAGAGGTAAACTAAACACCTTGGTGCTCACCCTCCTGGGACTGAGCTCTGTTTCTTGGGGTCTTGAGTGCTCTTTCCTGGTCTGGTGCTCCTGGCTATTTCCAGATCTGGGTGAGCCAGCCACTTGGAAATGAGCTTGGCAGAGTTCTGACCCTGACACAGCAGGGTCCAGGGTGATGGCAGACTAATGGGGCAGGAGCCATTGGCTGCCCTGGCCTCCGAGTCACTCTGCTCCAGAGTTGATGGCTCTGAAATCTATTCTGCCAGATGCCACATCCCTGGAAAGGACCCTAACCTGTAACCTTTTGCCCTTCTGGGAAATAGCTCAATTATTGGCAAATGAGGAGCTGTCCCACAGTGGCTCACCTGGAACCCGAGGATTAAAATGGGCTGGATGTGAGCACATTGTGGGTGAGTGGGTGTGTGGGGGGAACAATGCAGAGACCCTGGCAGGTGGGGAAGTGAGAAGCCACAGAGCTGAAGACCCTCTCCCACTCCCAGCCTGCCCTGGTCACCTCCTGCCAGGCATGTCCCTTCCTGAAAGCATAAATTCCATGGTAGATTAGCACAGAAGGCATTTGCTACAGGGTACTGGCTGCAGGTGAAGGAGAGCTGAGAAGCCCAGTGGGGTACAGGGTGGTAGCTCAGGGAGCAGCAACACAGGAAGCTCACCCTCCACCCCAAGGCTGGAGGAAGCCAGGGAGGAATTGGGGTTGTTGAGCCCACGGCCGGTCACCCATCCCCTGGGACCTGGAGCCATGGCCAAGCCTCCACTCTAAGGAAGCTGGGAAGGCCGGAAGAGAAGGGAGAACCCTGGCTCTTCTCTTGCTCCCACCCCCCGATCTCCTGCCAGTGACTCTTGCCAAACCCATCCTGGAGCCAGCTGACCACTGAGCCTGGAAACCAGGAAGACAACCAACTGCGAATGGGACAGAGCAGAGAAAGCACAGGGAAAGGATCTGGGGGGTTACAGCCTGGGAGGGGAACGGGGGTCACAATGGTAACCTTAAGTCACAAGGCATGCACGCCGGGGGCTCAGGGCTCACCCTGCTTTCCTTCCTGTCCAGTGCCAAGTGTTCGGCCAGCACTGTCAGGCGGTGGCATCTGGCTCCTAACCAGCTCCTGGTGCTGTGGTAATGAATGCCCAGAAGCTCCCGGCCCAGCCCGATTCATCAAGCTCCCAGTGGCAGGTGGCACAGCCAGAGACCTTGCCCACCAGGAGCTTAATCTCCCAGACAAAGGACAGACTCATAACGCACTGGGAGCTGCCGACTGTCTGAGCCAGCCTAGGAGCCTTGCCGCTCCTGCCGGGAAGGGAGGGCATGGCCGATGCTAGTGGTTTTCTCTTCCTACCATCTCATGTGTGCAGGGGGCTGGAAAGGAAGCCTAGAGCTCATCTAGGCCATTCTCCTGCCTCAGTCCCTACCTTACACATCCCAGGCCGAGCAGGCTCAAATGCAGCCTCTCTTTTTTCCTTATCTCCTTGCGTGAATGCAACAGTCAGTAGGACAGGCGTGGGCTCTGGCCTCATGGTGTTTACACACAAAGAGCCTCCAGTACCTTCCTCCTCTGTCCCCACAAGGGCAGGGAGGCCTTCAGAAGGTCTTCCCCCCCAGCCCCCGCCCTACCCTGCTGCTTTCTAAACTCAGGTTTCAAGAGGAAGCCAAGACCCAGATATCCAGAAGATCCAACTTTAGGTTAGACAGGAGGCTGGAGGGGGAGGGCATTGGATTCAGAGGACTGTGATTGGCTGCCACCACGCTGACAGATGGGTGAAGAGACCAACCAGGACACTTGGGCACCCTGCGTGGCAAGCAACCTAGAGCCGGGCAGATGCTGCTGCGGTCCCCAGGGCTGCCCCCACCCTTCGGCCAGCTTCTCCCCTCCCTGTCTGGAGCCTAGCTCTAAATCTCTTTGACATAAAATATTGTCAGAGAGCCGCAGCACAGAGAGATTAAAAAACAATAAAGAGAAAGCGAAACCCTCGTCTATAATTACCAGCCTCTAGCCGGCAGCAGCAGAAATACACTAAAATTTTAATAGGAACCACTGCATTTAATTTAACGACACATTTTTTCAATTACCAGAATAATTGTTTTATTCATAAAATGAGTTTCAATAAAGAGGGTAATTTTCCTTTGTTTTTATTATTCATTTGTGCAACATATTTGAGATAGAATTCCCTCATGTTAAGGCAGCTTGGCAAGGACTCATGACATCTGTGGCATAGGTTGAAATCAGAGGGGGTACAGGGGACCTAGGAGAAGGTGGACGTCCACATGTCCAGGTGACAGCAGGGTGGTAGAGGCACAGGCCGGAGTGGGCTTAGCAGAGCACCAGGCCTCTGTCCTCTGGAAAGTCTTGCAAAGTGCCTTGCACTTCACTTCCCATATTCATCCAGCCTCTCTTGCTCACATACTCCTCTGACACTTGCTGAGCTCCCCGTGGCTATGGGAGATTAGAAATGCACTGATGGAGGGAAGCAGGAGCCCAGATCCTCCCCAAACATCATCCTGCTAAACTGTAACAGTCAGAGGTCAGGACCACTTGGAGGAATGAGAGGAGGCAGGCAGGCACCACGTGCCAAGAAGACAGCCTGTTGCTAGAGAATTGGGAGCAGATTGCACTTAGGGACCCTGGGGCTTCACTCTCTCCAATATCTGATCAGATCATGGTTGTGACCAACATCTCTTGGGTGCCCACTAGGTGCTACCTAGATTAGCTTCTCAGCACCCAAGAAGTAGGCACTAGCACTACACTCTAGATAGGAGAACCGAGGTGCAAACAGGTGAAGTAACTTGGCCTAGATGGCACTGGCAGGACATGGGAGAGCAGGATTAGAACCCAGCCAGGCTGAATGCAGGGCCTGCAGATGAGGCTACTCCCATGCCATGGGGCCTGGTGTGGGCTGCCTCTCAAACGGAGTTCCCTTACCAACTTTGTCTTTGAACAAACTCACTTGTACTGCCTGCCTTGGCTTCGTTTACACTGCACTCTAAGCTCTCTTCTTGGCAAGCTCTCAACTCAAGAGCTCTCACCCTGAGCCTCTGGCTGGTGCTTAAGAAAGCTGGACTGTCTAGAGAGGAGCCAGAAAGGAGATGTTTGGGCCCATATGGGTTCTGGGAGCATCCTCATCCTGGCCCTCTGAGATTGGCTGCAGCCCCCAGGCCAGGGCAGATGGCTGTGGCATCGTGATGCTTCTCCGGGTGGATGGATGCCAATAAAAGAGGGACTGTTGTGAGAGCCAGAGGGGGCTCAGTGGCATGGAAATACCCTCTGGGGTGTGTGTTTATGCTGAACCCCTTAGAGTCAAGCAGAGGAGAAGGGGCAAGACAGATCATAGTGGGCCAGGGGTGGGAACCTGAGGCCACCTCCATTAGGGAAGTTGATGTTGATGACAATTCTCAGTGTCAAGGGCTTCACCCACACACATTAGAGTCCTCATTGTGACCCTGGAAAGTGGGTATTATTATACCTTTGGTAATGATGAGGAAACTGAGGCCTTAAGACAGTGGTTCTCAACCTTCTTAATGCTGCAATGTATTTTCATTGTTAAAAAGGGGTTGTGACCCACTGGTTGAGGACTGCTGCCTTAAGAGATCAAACCAGCCTTGCTCAAAGCCATTAAACCAATGAGCAGCCTGGCGGGGAGTCACCCCAAGCCTTGCTAGTGTTTCCTCGAGAGCTGCCCTCTGAAAAACCCAGACGGCACATAGTTGGACAGGATGGGTCAGAGAGGTCCGAGGCCCAGGATCACCATGGAGCCACTATACTGGACACATCATCCATCCCACCTGTGATCTTCCTCCGCAGGCCTGTAAACCCCACCCCGCACAGGGGAATAGCCCTGCCCTCTGCCCCATTACAGCACAGCTTCTGCTCAGAGACATGACTCATCCCCTTTCTGAAGAGTTGCAGGGGGAGGGGCAAGTCCAGGTCTGGCCTGAGCCTTGGTTTCCCATGAGCCTCTCTGGGAATTCCCAGTGCTGAGAGCAGGAGATGGGATGCAGGGGTTGTGGGCTTCCTCTGAGAAGACCTCTTTGAAGAAGGACATTTGGTAGCCCCAGCACATCCTCCCTTACCCTTGCTCCCCACTGCGGAGGGGGCCACTGCTTGCTAACCCTAGAGCAGACCCACTGCCTTCATCAACTCCTGGCCTCTGGCCCCTTTCAGGTCTTCTGCTCCTTCCAGAAATCCCCCCCCTCACCGTAACACCCTGGGCCTCTTAAGGGCACAAGTTGTCCTTCCCTTTGGAAGCCCTGTCCTTTGCACAATTTAGACGTAAGGGCCCAGCACCTACATGAAGCGAGACAATTTTCACATAGTGAGGGGACAAATGAGGTTCTCTCAAAATTCATACATTAAAGTTCTAAGCCATGGTACCTCAAATATTTGGAGATAGGACCTTTCAAGAGACAATTAAGGTTAAATGAAGCCACTGGGGTGAGCCCTAATTCAGTGACTGGTGTCCTATACAAAGAGGATGAGGACACAGGGAGAAGATGGCCAACAATAGGCCAAGGACAGATCCTTCTCTCAAGGCCCTCAGAAGAAAACAACCCAATAGCACCTTCATTCTGGACTTCCAATCTCCAGAATTGTGGGAAAGTAAGATTTTGTCACTTAAGCCGTCCAGTTTGGTATTTGTTACAGCAGCTCAAGCAAACAAGTACTCACACTTTTGTACACACCTCTTCCCTTCCTTGGAGTCTTTTCTTCCCCTTCTCTGCAAGTGCAAGTTCTATGCATCATGCTGTGGCTCAAAGCCCACCTTCTCCAGGAAGCCTGTTCTGATTAAACCCACTGTTTTCTCCTGTAACTCTTTGGAGCTCTCAGGTGTCCTGCTTGTAGAATATTGATTTACACATATTCACCAGTTGTTCTGTAAATGTTACTGAGTCAATCGAGTGTGGGTTTTGTTACAGGATTGAAACTGTGAGCTTTCTACTGCCAAGGTCTGTGTCTCTTCTGTCCTCAGGAGCCCTCTAGGTGCTTTGAGTAAAAGACAGCTTGGTGTCTGGAGTGGCTGGGGACCTGGCTGAGGACCAGGCTGGGCGGAAGGAGGAATGGGTCCTGGTTTGGTCCTCTGACAGCACTGATTTCTGCCCCCAAGCCTGGGTGACCCTGGAGCATGTATTATCTAGCTGTGTGCCTAGCCCTGAGCTAGAGGTTGCACTAGCCCTGAGCTAGAGGTTGCACTGGGTCTTGTTCCCAACAAGATTTAAGTTGAGCAGAGATCACAGAGGCCAGAGAGAATAGAAAGAGTAATGCAGTCACATCTGTATAGATGGGCCAGAGAGGGCCTCATGGTGGACATGAGTCTTGACCTGGCCTTAAAAGGTGGCAGGACTTGGATTGGTTGAGGGTAGGAAGGAGCTTATCCTGGGTGGGGAGAGCAGCTAGTGCAGAGGTGTGGCATGTAAATACATGTCTGGGTGGACTAGCCTGGAGGAGGTGTGCCTTGGGAGTGGTATGCTGGTCCCTGGACCTCAGGCGTTTGTCCCCTTCTCTCTGTACTGAGGGTGCTACTGAGGCCCAGGAAAGCAAGGGCCTTACCCAGCATTGCTCATTGTGTCCAGGCTTCTGGGAACATGGAGGTTACTATTCCAGTCCCTCCCATCAGAAAACCCTGGCTGGGCTAGTGCACATCTCCTATCGTCTCCCTCTCTGCCTCAAAGTCTGCAAGCTTGTCTGGGGAGGGCAAGGAAGGGCCCAGGTGGGGGCAGAGGAGGAGGCGGGCTGTCAGGCACCAAGATCACATAAGCAGCAGATGTCAGTGGATTAGCAGCTCTGCTTCCCAAAGCTGCCCGAGCCACTTAATATTCAGCAGACAGGATCGCTTCCCTTTCATAAAAAGCAAACATGGAACTGAAATGCTGCAGACTCCAAACACCTGGGGAGCTTTGGAGTCTCCCAGCCTCGGACCTTAGGAAAGGGGTCCCAGCAATGAGACAATGGGACGAGAGGGACGCAGGGATCCTTGCTGGTCAGAAGCAGTGGATGGTCCCTGCCAGGAGGGAGGCTGTGGGTGTGCAGAGGGGCCTGGGCCTTGAGGCTCCAGGGACAGGCCCAGGGATTTGGGAGACACAGGGGCACTGTCCATGTGGCTTGTGCTAGACAGTTTGCAAAGTGATGCCACCTTCAGAAGTCACTGCCAGGAAATGACACATGGAAGGATCATTCCTCTCCCTCCTAATGACCCCAGAAGCCAGGATGGAGGCACAGCCACTGAGGCGCATCAGCAAGATGGGAAGCCGCAGGTTCTTCCAAATAAACAGATCAACACAGCACAACAGCAAACGGCTTTAGTTAAACAGGAATAATTCCAAGAAGTCAGCGAGATTTTACCTTATGAATTTGTTGGCTGCTTTAAAAAAAAAAAATAAAGGAAGATGATTTTCTTGGATTAGACAGAGCACATGGGAAAGAAACACATCCCTGGTGTCAGGTGTGGCTGGGCAGCCTGCACAGGTGATGTCCATTGGACCTGAGGCTGTTTGTGGTCAGGCATTTATAGACCGTGAGTCACTTTTGGTAGACACACGCGCTTTTGACCTACACACAACTCTTTCTTTAAGCACATATTTTAGGAAAAATATTTGCTGAATGCACGTGGAGCTGTTGTTGTATTGTTGCCATTTTTGTTCCCTCTGGGAAGCTGTCCCCAGTTTGGAAGGAATTTAGTAAGGGGCACTAACTCAGTTTGCCCGGGTGGAAGGTGAGGATGGATGCTCTCAGCACCAATTCTGGAGGCAAA
Organism: Perodicticus potto; assembly: GCA_963574655.1. Taxonomy (NCBI): domain Eukaryota; kingdom Metazoa; phylum Chordata; class Mammalia; order Primates; family Lorisidae; genus Perodicticus; species Perodicticus potto. The sequence goes on from CAUYRH010034311.1 coordinate 46,993, forward strand.
ATACCCAGGTTCAAATCTGAGCTTTGCCTTCTATTGCCTTCGAGACTGGGGGATTTTAGAGTCTCGGTTTCCTCATCTGTAAAATGGGGGGGTGATGATTAGAATAAAAACTCCCTTACAGGGCCCTTGTGAGGCCTGTATGAGTTAGAAAATGTGGGGAATTTAGCACCAGATTTGCAGCATGAGGCTATGGCTCTTGTTGTGATTGGAACCAAACATCAATAAATTTCATTCTTACACGTTAGAAACAGCCCGTGTAACAGGAAGCGCAGACACTGGCATTGATGTGCTATGGCTTGAATTCTCCAGATTATTCTGGCTGTGTGAAATGAAGCAAGTCGCTTGCCTTCTGTGAGCTTCAGATTCCTTATCTGTGAGATGGCAATAACGATAACACATTCCCCATACGGGTTAAGTCGTAAGTGACTGAATAACACAATGCAAGGCACACGACAGCAAATGCGGCTGGCCCTGCTGAATGACGCCCCACCTTGCCAAGGCTTAGGTCAAAGGCCTTGTAAGAGCCTCTGGACCTTGAAAGAATGTTTTATTCAATTTCCTTCTCCCCTCCCTCTCTCCCTGCTTCCTCATTCTCCCCCTCTTCCTCCTCCTCCTTGCTCTCTCTCTCTTTCATCCTTTCCTTCCTTCCTTCTTTATTTCTGTCTGGGAGCTCTTCTTTCAATAGAGGGTACAAAATGTCTGAGTTTTTGAGAGCCCAAAGCTTCAGAGCTCCTGCCATTCTAACTTCCTTTCCCATTAAGAGTTCCTTGAACTCCATGAGTCCCAATTTCCTGCCCTCAGGGAGACCTGCCTGCAGCCTCTCCCACGCAGTGATACGATGGGAAACTCTGCCACCTGGCAGCAGAAATTGGCAGCTGGTGGCATGGACCTGGCTTCTCTCTCACATCTCCACCCCGGGGCTCCCTTTTGAGGACGTCTCCTCTCCTTGTTTCCCTGCCCATCCCTGACACCATGAGGCTGGGAGCCTCGGGGTGTTAACAGCTCCAGCTCCATGTCTGGGAGCGAGGCACCTTCCACTGAAGCAGCAGGGATGCAGGCCAGCTGTCAAGGGAGACCCCCCAAAAGTTCCACCCATGATTGACAGGGAGGCAAGACTTTCATCCCACAGCCTCACTGCACAAACACTGGGGAAGCCAGCAAATCTGAGACTATGGATGAGATTAGCTCCGCATAGGGCTCTATGCAGATTTCCTGCACAACTTTCCAGAAGCTTCCATTAACAACAACGACTATGCCTAGGCAGAGACAGAAAAGAACTTACTCTGAAACTAACTTTAGTTGGAAGGAAGGGAGGAAGGGAGAGAAGGGGAAAAGGAAGGAGCAGAATAATGCCGGAGCACTTTTGCATGGAGCTTTAAAAATATCCAAGAACTTTTATATTAATGGATTTCCCTTTATCATCCAGGTTGCAAAGTTCACTGTTCAGGCATTATTATCCCATTAGACAGATAAAGAAACTGAGGCCCAAAGAGAAGGAAAGCCTTTCCCACCCCACATGTCGAGTCAGTGGCCAGGTTAGCAGAACTTGGGATGACCACAATCCCTAGGGGCAAGCTGCCGTTGGGTCTCAGCCCTCCCCTCCATGGGCATTCCTTGCCGTAATCCTGGAGCCTCAGGGGTAAGAGATGTTCCCACCCACCGCAGTGCCAGACCTGGCTCTGCAGCCTGGCTCTCAGGATGAGATCTCATTTCAAAAACTCAGTTACAAAGCAAAGTGCAACAGGAAAACTCAGCTACAAAGCAAAGTGCAACAGGAAAACACCTGTGGGAAGGGAAGAGCACGCCATCCCCTCCCCTCCTCTCCCTTCTCTGCAGGGAGAAAGAGAACACTAAAGGCTGCTTTCAGACAGAATCTCCCACCCGCACCCGGGCCCACAGGCAACTGCCAGGCCCCGAAAGTATTCATATTTGTCCCAATCAGGAGGGCAGAGGGACCCCAGCAAGGAGACAGCATGGCCGCTTTATTGCCTGGCTCTGGGGAAGTTACGCAACCTCTCTGAGCCTTGGTAGAGGTGATAGTAACACATCCGTCACAGAGTGTCAACGAGGATTAAATGGGATAATGTATGCAACTCAGTTGGCAAGGAGCAAGGAGCTGAAAAATGGAATGTATGATATGATATAATATACAATAGAATGATTACACTATAATGTATATTATAATTCTTTTTATGGGCTCTTGAGAAAAAGAACTTTCTGCTGACATGGAGGGATGAGAGGAGTGGTTGGGGAGGACCCCAAGATGAGATCACGAAGCCCTGAACAAGTACGCGGGGGTGCGGGTGCAGGCTCGCTGCCCTCTGCACCCTCCCCTCCCTGGCCTGCTACTGCACTGTAGTCCGGCTGCTCTCCAGCTTGCAGAGGGCCTCCCCACACCTGAACAGGACACAGCAGGGAGGGGGCCCTCCCCTTTTATTTCTTTCCTCATCTCCCTATCCTGCCAGAGATAAGTGTGCCTCTAACACCTGTGCTCCCGAATCAATGCCACAAAAACTTGGCCAAGATGGGACACAAGAGCGGGGCCTCTTAATCACCAGCCTGATAACTGAGCACTGGGCAGCAGCCAGTTGTCGTGGCCTCTTACTAAGCCATTTCTTCTTCATCTTCAGGCCCATGGGGTCAGTGGCGATTAATACTGGGTGGGACAATATGGAGGGTTCATGGGAGGGCAGGGTCTTCTGGGACGTCACACCATGCAAAGCAGGTCTCTGCCCTTGGCCCTGCCTTGACAGGGAGTGTAACACGGAGGACAGGGCACAGACCCTGGACACACACAGGGCCGGGTTTGAGTCCAGCCTTGGGCAAACTCCTTAAGTTCGTACAGCCTCAATTTCCTCATTGGTAGGATGCATCACTGTTAGTGCCACTACCAGAAAGCACAAGAATGAACTACAGACAGGGTGTCATTGAAATGGTTAATAGCCAAAGTAACTCAAGAATGGCAGAAAAAGTATCCAATGTACTCAGCTCTACTATGAAACCAATATATAAGCACCCATACCTCCTTATGAGAGCTATAACCCAACTGCAGCCCAGGATGGAAGGGAAAGAGGAGGGGGAGGGGAAGAGGGGGGGAGGATGGGTGGAGGGAGGGTAATTGGTCGGACCACACTTACGGTGCATTTTCAAAGGTACATGTCAAATCAACTAAGTGTAGAGTATAAATGTCTTAACACAATAATTAAGAAAGTGCGGTGAAGGCTATGTTAACCAGTTTGATGTAAGTATTTCAGCAAAACCAGCACATTGTACCCCATAAATGCATTAATATACACAGCTATAATTTAATAAAAATAATATATTTGATAGCCAGAAGCAAGTGAGCAGCACTCAAGGGAGCAGGGCTGGAGGCCCCCACTGCTGCGCCAGGTATTAACCCTTCAGGTGCTGGGACAGTTGTTCCCCGGCTGTGTCAATACAGAACATCAATACCCAGACACCTACACGATGACAGGGGAATCCTGGGGACCGTGCACCCCACTGGCAGGGTGACTGTGAAGGCTGGCAAGGTCATGGGTACACACACAGTGCCTCATGCAGAGCTATTGGCTCTCACCTCACCCCCATCCCTATTTCAGGGACACATAGGCTCCCTGACCTGCGGGCGGTGTCTGGGCCGGCAAGGACTTATCTCAGGAGCTGAGACCCCTTTGAGTCGCGAAGTGGGGTGTAGGGTGTGATGCCAGCCTGGCTCTTCCTTGCCCCTCCCACCTTGGCTGGGTACAGCTAAATCAGCCTCACCCCACTGCTAGCAGGTACAGGAAAGAGGAGAGACACCGCTTCGTTCCTGTCACTGTACCCTGGCTTTGGGGACCTGGCGAGCGTTCTATCCCAGACTCTACAACATGGTGTTTCTAGCCAAGATAGGGCTACAGGGAGGAGCTATTTTGGGCCTGGAAAGAGCTGTGGCTGGTGTGCAAAGCAGACACTGATGGGGTTGGCAGGGCTGGCGTCCTCTACCCACCCCACCCCATCCACTGGCCCATGGTCAGCCCTCAGTCTGGCCTCAGCACAGACAAAGTGGAGGCCATGGGGGGAGTGGGAGCTGTAGGGGAGAGACCCAGAAGGCAGCTGGTATAGGGGAGCAGAGGTGAGGGCATCAGCACAGGGCTGCCTGGGACGCCCCCAAATGGTGATGTGGCATCAGAGCAGGAACCACAGTTCCCTGGGATGACACGGAGAAGGATAGACAGCTTTCTTCTTCAGGCTGTACTGTGTGGTTGTCATGGGCCTAAGAGGTGCATGACACTGGGCTGTGTGGGGAAATGGGGATGATGGTGTCACTGGCCACCTTCTTCCCATGTGTGGCTTAGGGCTGGCCTCTGCCCTAGCCTCCACTAGCCATGAGGCTGGACTTGAAGCAAGTGAAGGAGTGGCCTGAGGAGGGGAGCCAGAGGGCCTTGGGCACCACCATGATGTGGCCACCACACTGGCCTCCCTGGAACAAATCTCTGCTCCTGAGGACTCTGTTCTAGAGCTGGGATGAGGGGAGGCCACGGTGGCACCAGCTGCAGCACTGAAGGGAGGTTGTCAGAAATCTTAGTCATCAAAGTAACTAACACCTTCATGTAGTATTTCAAAAAATTCAAATTAGTGTAAAAAATTCCACATAGGACAACATATCAGATGTTGGACATACTCCAAGATGTCTGGGACAGTGGGGCGGTGGAAAGGGTGAGACTTGCAAGCACAGAGACTGATCCTGTCTTTGTTAAACATCATGGAACTTTTGCATTGATTTGGATTTTTAAAAACATTGAATTAAAATACTATAGTAGAACTTTCATAGTTGACTGCCTCCCTACACTGACCACCTGCATACGTTGACCTAATTTTCATAGACTGGACAAGCACCCCATGTACCTGTCAGTACAGTAGGCCTAGCTCCTTAGGTTTACCACTTCCACCTGCTCACCAGTTTGTTGTAGCCCCTTGAACTTACAGAGGTTCTACTGTATTTATTTTTATTACTGGAGTTTGGATGCAGCTCCCAAATTATGCACTTGGTCTTATTCTTTTCCCTTTTTAGGTATAATTAACTTAGCTGTTTCTCCCACCCACTCTGAGAATTAGGCCAGGTGACGATATGAAAGAACAACATGAAATCCAGGGGAACACGATGCCAGATGCTTCTCAAAAGTGAAGGGGACAGGAGAGGTGGGTGGGAGGAAGGCAGGCACAGGGCAGGGGCGGGGGACACAGTTCTGGATGCCCAGGTGCTGGGCAAGGCTGAGAACAGGGGAGTTGAGGGTAGTCCTTGGGGTGTTAGCAGCCAGAATGTTGTAGGGGGATGGGGGGAGGAAAAGAAAAGCTGAACACAGAGTGGGAGCAAGAAAGAAAAATAACTCCCAGACACACTGCAGAAGGAGCCCATGGCTGCTGTGCACGCTGGGTCCACATTCTGCATGCATGAGTAATACTTTCTGACTCATTTCATCCTGATCCAGACTTAGGAGGTGGGTATACTTACTTTCCCCATTTTACAGATGTGGAAACTGAGGCACACACAAGTACCTGAAACTGTATTGCTGTTTTGAAGCTATAATACAAGGTACCAACCCAGGCAATCTGATCCAGACATCAGCACTTTTAACAATCCAGGGAATGAAGAAGGAAGGCAGGGAAAGGGAAAAGGGAGTGAGGTCTGCTCAGACACAGCCCTATTGCTGGATGCCCCCACCCTGGTCCTCAGACTGTAGCTGGCAAGGAGGCTCAGAGAGGCACCCACCATGGAGGGCCCTGTGGACCCCAACAAGGCTAGGTTGAGATGACATGAGTCATAGGCAATTTCATTTCCAGCCAGAAATGTGCTCCCTAAGAAGAGACAACTCTACTATTTATAAGTCACATTATATCTAACATGTCTTAGGGAAATTCATAATTAAAAAAATTTTCTTTTGTATTCCTTTATAATTGCTCTGTAATATGTATCTCAGTTTGAAACTCCACAAGCAACCATCAGATTAACCCCCTCCCACAGACAACAACAATAAACAACAGTCTGAGGCCTGGACAGCAACCAGAAGGAGGCAGATACTAGAGGACAGAAATGGCCCTGGGTGAGCTTCCCATATTTATGCATTTTGCTTGAGGTCAGGCCCTAGCCCCGGCTAAGTTATGCAGCTATTATGCAATCTGGAGAGAAAATCCACAGTCTTACAAGCATAAAGAACTGGAGGACAGAGTTCAGGATGACCACAGCAGTTAGAAATTGAAGATGAGAATCTCATAGAGAGGACAGCCAGAGGAAGGAGACACAAATTCTGTACATAAATTCTACCTAACTATACTAACCTCTGAAATAGTCATGCATGGGGCTGGCTCCATTCCAAGAAGCCCAGCAAAGGCTAGAGAGACTTAACAGACATTTCTGCTCTTGCCCACCACGTAGGAGATAAAGTTTGGAATTTGAGCCCTGCCAAGTTAATTGTTTCCATTAAAAAAAAAGAAAAAAATCAATACACTTTAGATTAACATAACAAAATCTAGAGATTCTACAATGTGTCCTTCACAATGTATAGGGTACAGTCCAGAATTTTTAGGTAGGCAAAAAAACATAGGAAAATGTAAGTAATCCTTACACAATAGAAAAGACAATCAAGGTGGACCATTTAAAAACAGCTAGAATAACTATCCTTAAGGACATAAAGGAAAATAAAGTCACAATGAATGAACAAATAGGAAATCTCAGTAGGGAAACAAAAACTACAAAAAAGGACCAGGTAAAATTGCTAGATCTGGCGTGGATGTGGAGAAAGGGGAACACTTCTACACTGTTGGTGGGAATGCAAACTAATATATTCCTTTTGGAAAGATATTTGGAGAATACTTAGAGATCTAAAAATAGATCTGCCATTCAATCCTTTAATTCCTTTATTGGGTATATATCCTGAAGACCAGTTTAATCTTCTTGATGGAATCTCTTGAGGGGTGCCTTCTG